>ML782477.1:581292-602643 GCA_009831015.1 Picea engelmannii | reverse complement strand
AGCCTCGTATTAAATAATGTATTTTTTTAATCCATGAAAGGCCACAGTGCCCAAACAATTGAAAGAGGCCACTGTGCCTAGGAAATGTAATGTTTGATCATTATTAATAATAAATACATCATTGGCTGCTAGATGGAAAAGGACAAGAGTTATAGGGGGTTATGATTCCACAAAAGAGGGGGATTGAGGGGATAAGTATTTATCTTATATTTTTATTTACCCATTTTTCTTTTAATGGAGAATAACAATTACATGAGCTTCATGGGGAGAAGGCCAAGTGGTTCCTTAATTCCAAGATTTACATAAACCCATCTTTGGTCTGTGGTGGGGGTTGCTTCTTCTTCTTTCACTCATTCATTTATACACTCGTTCACTGATTCAATCCTCCATTAGCCCATTTATATTTTCTTCCACCCACTCACCCTTCCTCATTCTTGTTTGGCTTTGGAAAGGAAAACAAATTGTTGAAGAGGATACATGGTTTTGTTGGATGTAGAGACTGTTGGTGTATTCTAGCCATGAATTAAGGCCTGCATGTTTGAGTTTCTTTGGACAACGTTCATATTTTCTCACAGTTGTGAATCCTAAGAGTCCTAGCATGGAGATTCTTGACCAGAAGCACCAGAGCCCTAGAAGGAGATGGAAAACCTAAGGGACTGTGTGGTAGAGAAGGGATTCCATTCTCTTGGGTTGTGCAGGCTGGGTAGAAGAGAGCTGGTATACTTTGGATTGTTGTGGATGGTGAGAAGCCTATGAAATCTTGAGTGCTGACTATTTTGGGAGGCCGAGTGACACTCTGGAACCATCCTTATGGATTCATAGCCTTGGCTCGGGGGTGACATTGTTGTTGAGAATTGGAACAACATGTCTACGGTTGGGTAGAACATCCTTGGTCTACATCCAGATGGTGATTATTTTTATGAAATATAAGTGTTTTTTGTTATGGTTTTAATTACCTGTGTATTTATTCTGCTGTGTAATTATTTATCTATGAATTTTGTATCCATAATATGCATGCTTGTTGGTTATTGTTGTGCATGACATATGGTTCATTTATTTTATTTTATAGTAGAATCTTGTTCTATGCATGTGATTATTTCATTCATCTTTTTAATTAAGAATGTATCATAAGTCGAATTAGTCCAGAAGGGGACTTTAAGTTAGTGTGTCCGAGCTGTGGGAGACTGGGTACATTACAGAGCACAAGGTCATCTCTCCCTGGAGAAAGAACATGGACAGGAAGGGGCGAGGACTAGGGGCTTCATCATGATAAAGTGGTATGGAAATTGAAATACATAGGCACTCTATGATCTTCTCATGTCAAGATGTCAAACAAATGAATTAAAATCCCCTTAACATCCTTCAAATATCTTCATAAAAATTGTATTATTGAGTTAGGGAAGCTCTATTTATATCACGCCAAGAAATATTAGAGGGAGGTTGGATGAGCTTTACATTTTCTTTGATTGGCATCAGAAGGATCTAATTGTTGTCACTCTAATTGTAACCATTGTAAGCTTGAATGGGAGAAAAATATTTTAAATCCTATAGTTTGGGTTTCTCTTTCTACACAGTCACCTCCTTAGGAAGCTATTGTTAGAAGGATCATGTCCTTTTTCATCGTTTTTGTGATATATATATATAGAAGTTAACATAACAAGAAAATATATTGCACAAGTAACAAGAACATCAAATATAGAGCATAAATATAATATTGATATCACAAAAAAAGTAGTTCACTTGCCTCTTCGAGGGAGAAACCTCCAAATGAGCAGATCTCTCTTACAATCATCCTCAACAACTTACAATGGAGAGATGCTTCTTTAAATACAGTTTACAACCAAAAAATACCACGAGCCAATACCATGAGCCAATACCAAGGGCCAATACCATGGGTTATCCATAACTGTTTCCACTAACCAACTTTAAATACTTGTGGTCTCGATAATAATGAGGGTTGATCACTTATTACAATGGAAACTAACTAACGAATTACTATGAGGGGTTAGGTACATATCCTAAAATTCCCTCTAATCTAGGTGGATATTGGTGGCCACCAACCTATTCGAACTAGCTCCTCTTGACAGTTTTTAGTTCAGCATGTTCTTTTGTACTTCTTTGTAATTGTGGTTTCTACACTTTCAGGGTTGTCTGAATCCCTACACATATTTTAGACAAATATTGGTGGCCTCCCACCTAATCCAACTAGCTTATTTTGTATGTTTTCATGTCATCTCATCTTACTGTACTTCCAGGGTCGTTTTGGGGCCCTAAACAGTGTTTTTTTGGCTCCCCACAGTCAAACTGTAGATAGAGTCAGAGTTTAACAGCGTAATGTGTAGCTCTCTAAAATAAATTTCCAATGAGCTATCACGCGCCTAAAATGGAGGTCATATGCAAAATTTACGACCCCGGGAAGTTGAAGTAACAACTTACCCATAGGGGCCCACATAAATTTTTGTGTTTCATCTCCTAGGGTTAGGTTTTTGGATGTCTAGGGTTTTGGAATTCATGAGTAATGTTAAAAAGGCCTCTGGAGCCTCATTGTAATCACTCTTCTCAGACGGATGTGCATATAAGCCACATATATTCTCAGAGATAGATAACACCATTCGAGCAAGTGTTTCAGTTCTGCAGTTTTATAGTTTCAACCTATTTCATTTATTCAATAGAAGATATTGTTCATTGGATATATATTTTGTTATTCATATCTCTTTGTTTATTGTATTCATTTTGTTAATCAGTTCGCTCCGCTCCTAAATACGGATCACCCTCCCATTGTAAGTTGTATCATATCGAGATGTGTCCTTCCATTTGATCAACACGTATTTGATAGTTTGGCCCCATAGGTGACACTCTCGCATGTTGAGGATAGATTTGGGTTGCAGCCAAATGGAGCCTTCTTCATCTAGTTCGGGTAGGATGATTTTAACCCGGCAATTCTAACCCACCACTTTCTTCAAACAGGAAACCTAGAACACCTGATGTATTTTTGAGGCAGCTGGAAGTGCAAGTTTGTAGGTAATTGAATCAATGCATTTGAGAATCTGATAGGGGCCATAAAATTTATGGTGGCCCTGAGATTTGAGTGATGTTTGCTTGTAAGGTTGGAGTCTAAAAAAACACTAATCACCCTCTTGGAAAACCCTTTCGAAGCATTGTTGGTCATCTTGTTGCTTCATACGATTTTGGTCCATGTGGAGGTTTTCCTTTAGATTCATGAGGGTAAGTGCCATACCTTGCAGTAACTTGTTAATAGCATGAACCTTTGATGTGTTTTCAAGATAGGAAGTTACTGTAGGGGGGTTTTGGCCATATATCGTTTCATATGGTTTCATTATGGTGGTTGTATGATAAGAAGTGTTGTACCACCATTATGCTAGTGGTAACCATTGTACCCATTGATGTGTTTGTCTAAAACAAAAAAACGCAAGTAAGTTTCCAAACACTTATTGACCACTTATGTTTGTTCATCTATCTGTGGGTGGTATTTGTGCTCATGTTCAATTGTGTGCCCTATAATTTGAACAATTCCTACCAAAAGGTGTTGTTGAAGGTCGAGTCATGATCAAATACAATGGATGTTGGCATTCCATGCAGCTTGAAAATACGATCAATGAAAACTTGTGCAACTAGAGCTGGCATAAAAGGGTGTGGTAAGGCACAAAAATGTGCATACTTGGAGAGGCGGTCGACCATTACAATTATGATTGATTGTTACCCGTTTTGGGAAGGCTCACTATAAATTCCATGGAGATGTCAGTCCAAATAGAAGATGGAATCAATAACGGCTGGAGAGATCGAAGGGTCTTGAAAGTTTCCCCTTTACGGTGTTGACAAATATCACATTTAGTGACAAAGGTGAGGATATCCTTCTTCATACCTTCCCCGAAAAAAGAGCGGGCAAGCATGAGCATGAGCATATGTCTTTTGGAATCCTGAGTGACTAGCAAGAGAAGAAGAATGCAACTTATTTAAGATCTTGGGCTTGAGTGTTGAATCTAGAGACAGAACCAAGCCACCATTATATATGAGTACATTGGCTTTCCAAGTATAGCCAGTGGGAGGGCTAGTGTCAACTTGAAGTCATTGAATGATCTGTGATATAGTGGGATGGGTGATTCATTAACGTTGAACTTCATCAATCCAATGAGGGATGGGTAATGATAGAGAAAAGAGGGAACCTTCATATTCATATTGTCTAGACAATGCATCTGCCACTACATTGTATTTTCCTTTCTTATATATGATCTCATAATCATAGCCCAACATTTTGGTCAACCACTTATTTTTCTCCGGGGATGACAACCTCTGCTCAAGGAAATACTTGAGACTATGGTGATCAATTTTGATCTGAAAGTGACGACCCAATAGATATGGTCTCTAATTGTGCACAACATGGAGAATGGTCATCATTTCCTTTTCATATGTATATTTTCCCAAATTGCGACCACTCAAAGCCTAGATAGTGAAAGCAAGAGGTTGATCGTCTTGGGTGAGAACTGCACCAATACCAATGCCTGAAGCATCTGATTCGACCACAAACATTTCTTTGAAATTAGGGACTGCTAAGATAGGGGTAGTACACATGACCTGCTTCAAATCTAGGAAGGCTTGCTCAGTTGTAGGGGTCCACTAAAATGCATTCTTCTTAAGAAGGTTCGTCAATGGCGAGGCAATTTTCCCATAATGGTGGAAAAATTTCCTAGAATATTCTGTGAGGCCAAGGAAAACTCGAATAATTTTCAAGGTATTAGGATGTAGCCAATCCTGCATGGCTTGAATCTTGTTGGGGTCCACGCGTACTCTATCACGACCAACAATGTGGCCCAAGTATTCAACCTCACTTGCCCCAAAATAACACTTGTACTTTTTTATGAACAACTGATGGTCCCCTAAAAATTGTAGTAGTTTGTCTGCATGTTGAGGATGGGAATCCCAATTGCAGTTGTAAATAAGAATGTCATCAAAGAAAACCATAACAAACTTCCAAAGGCATGGCTTCAAAAGTTTATTCATGAGACTTTGGAAGCTATATGGAGCATTTAAAAGCCCAAAAGGCATTACCAAGAACTAATAATGGCCTTCATGATTTTTGAAATCGGTCTTTGGAATATCTGCTTCCTTCATCCTAATCTTGTGATAACCAGAGAGAAGATCAAATTTGGTGAAGAAACAAGCACTCTGGAGCTGATCCAACAGGTAATCAATGAAAGGAATGGGAAACTTATCCTTAATGGTCAATTTATTAAGGGCACTAAAATATGGACACATGCACCAAGAACCTTCTTTCTTTAGGAGCATTACAACAGGGGAGGAGTATGGGATGGTACTTGGGCAAATTACCCCCACTTCCAATAATTCTTGCACTATTTTTTCTATTTCATTTTTTTTAGAAAAGGGGTACTTGTAGAGGCATACATTGAGGGCCTGACTGCCAGGAAGGAGAGGGATGTTGTGATCATGCTCACCCTGGGATGGGGGTAATTTTGTGGGTGTCTCAAAGACCTGGTGGTGCTTGTCCAGTACGAGTTGTAGGTCCAAATGGAGTCTTGGGGATGATGTCTCTTGTACCTGGATGGAATTAAATTGGGAAATCACCCCATGATGACCTTTCTTCATATGTTTCTCCATTCTATGAGAGTTGATAATTTCTAGGGAACCAACATGCAATCCATGGAGGGTATAGGTGTGAGGCTCTTGAGTAAATTTCATATATAACTCCCGATGATCCATGGTAATCAGTCCCAAAGTGCATAGCCATTCAACACCCAAGTCAATATCATAGCCACCCATGACAATGGAAAACATGTGATTTTTCAGGGTATAATCTCCCATTTGGAGTTTGACATTCTCACAACATCCCCCACATTTCATTGTACCACCATTATCTATGAGAATTTGAAAATCCAAAGTTGGTCAAATAAAACAATTGACATCCTCGTCTACCCTGCAATGAATAAAATTATGAGTGTTATCACTATCAATCAACACTACGACTAGTCTTTGTTTGATGTATCCTATGATCTTTAATGTCTATCGAGCAGCAATACCAACAAGGGCATGGAGAGAGATGATATGTTCTACCAGTTCCTCAAGAGGTGCAACGGCTTCTGAGAGGGGTTGGGGGGGCTCAGTATCCTCTGGCTCGAGGGCCTCATCTGAAATTCAGTCCTCTAACCCATCAATCTAGAAGAACTTTTGTTCATGACATTTATGTCCTGGAACATATTTGTCATCACAGTAATAACAAAGCCCTTGTTTCCTACGTTCTACCATTTTTGCTAGAGACACCTTTTGAACCTTCAAGGTTTGAGTGGGAGCATTGGTAGCCCCTGGACAAAGATACTTGGGGACTGAAGAAGGAAGGGGTTGTGCCTAAAGAATGGTCTCATATTCCAATGCTAATTTGCACACCTGCAACCAAGTAATAAGATGATGCATTCAAAAATGAGCACGAATTGCCTCCTTTAAGCCGCTTATGAAACATTCAAGATAGAATCAATTAGATAAGCCCTCAATTCTAATAGAAAATTGTTCAAATGATGTGATGAAATTGGCAACCGACCATGTTTGTTTCAACTTGGTGAGGCACCCCAAATAATGAGATTCCCTATAAAAATATGCACAAACAACTTTGGTAAACATGTTCCAATTGGGATTTCCTGGATAGTATTTCTTATGACACCACACCATTGCCAATGTTATTGATCTAAGTATAGAACGCCTACATGGTTTAGTCTCATCATCCCAAATATCATGGAGGGAGAAGTAGTGTTCCATTTGGGAGATCCACCCACCTTGGTCAGATCCACCAAATTTATGCATCTCCACTTTTGGAAGTTTAGTCCAGGAGTTTGAAGAACCCCAAGGGGAGTGAGAATTATTACTATTCTCATAATGAGAAGAATGAGGGGCTTCGAAGTGGTACTCCTGGTGCTTACCCTTGTCAAGCAATCCAAGGTGTTGGGAAATGGCTTGCAGGTTGTTCTTTATGTTATCCATGTCTTGAAAGCACTTCTTGAGTTGGACAAGGTCCCCAGGGTCTGTTTGATCTTAGAGACATCGTCAGATAGTTGAGTTACCTTAGTGTCCCACTCATCCCTAGTCTAAGAGTGGGTGGTATGGCCCATTGTGGAGGCTTAGGGAGAGTGCTACCACAGTGATCAGCATGAGATAAGAAGTTGGATGGGCTATGTTCCAAATAAGGGTGCCAGGAAGGAGATCAGGTCCAAAAAAGGCTTAAAAATGATAGGGATCACTATGATCGGGGAGAAAAGAGGAAGTCAATGGGATAGATTGCAAACAAGGGGGTAAGTGAATTGTGTCCACAAAAAGGATTAAAAATGATAGGTATCACTACGATCAGGGTGAAAAGAGGAAGCCAATGGGATAGGTCAAAGATAAGGGTGTTTTCAGTCACCAAAATTTTTTGTTTCTTTTTACTCCTGCAGAGTTATACTCCGAGCTGAATAATTATGCAGTGTCAGAATGTCAAAATTCTTAATAGGAAGAAATATGTAGGAATTTCGCAACCAGAATGCAAGAGGCTAGGTTGCGCGGCAATGGATCTTCTATGTTCTCTTTCTGTGTTATTCTTTATTTGTTTTGTGTATTTCCCAAGGGTTATGGTTTTTTTTAGGGTACCTACAGACAAGGGTTTTCCCTGTTCTATAACTCTCTGATATACGTGCGGGGTAGACTATAGTACATGGCCCAATATCTCAGGGCACCAACTAAGGAGGTTTGACCGTACCCTTGGTCGTACTAGTCAATTATGTAGGTACTTGAGAGTATCTTCCTAAGTGTTGTTCTCGGTGACACTATAATAGTTACGTGGTCGATCAGTTGAGCTAGGTGGGTTCCATGAGGCCTAGGGAAAGTCTATGTACAAGTGTTTTATGATGCGTTACCACTCGAAGGGGTACCAACGTGGGTTACAAGGGTATCCAACAGATGTGTGATTAAATACCACTTGTATTTCCTGCGTGTATGCTTCCCCAACTGTGGATTTGTGTGTTGAATGACAGATCTATGTGGTTTATCGATGTCGGAACACGTCGCTACCCTGGAAAAAAATTCACCCACACTTTCTGCCCACGAAAGTTCTCTGATACCACTTGTGATATACCTGTAACAGTTAACATCTAACAAGAAAATACATTGCACAAGTAACATGAACATCAAATATAGAGAAGAAATATAATATTGATATCACAGAAAACTTAGTTCACTTGCCTCTTCGAGGGGGAGACCTCCAAATAAGAAAAGCTCTCTTATAATAATCCTCAACAACTTACAATGTAGAGATGCATTCTTTAAATACAGTTCACAACCAAAAATACCATGGGCCAATACCAAGAACCAATACCATGGGCCAATACTACTTCCACTAGCCAACCTTAACTACTTGTTGATGCAGGAGCATCGCTCCATGTCAGCCAGCCAGCTAACCAACCGCGTCTGCGAATTGAAATTGCGCATTTAAGAGAGGTGCAGCCTCATTTGAAATTTGAAATTCAATGTAATTAAATGCTTAGGCTGGTGAGCCATGGAAGTCGTGTCTTTGTGCAGGCAGTAGATAGGATCGGCTTTAATGCTAGATCGGCTGAGATCTAGATCCAGGTGCTGGACTAGACAACCATTGAATATAATTTATTAGAGTAGGTGAACCTGGAGGGAAGCGCTCGATGAGCCCCTCAGGTAAAAGAGATTTTAGATCTCATTTTGAGTGGGTAGAGTTAGCATGGTTGTAGAGGAGAAGAGCCAGAGAGAGCTCAGGAACACCATTGTAAAATACAGGCATTTGCCATTGTTA
This sequence comes from Picea engelmannii, assembly GCA_009831015.1. Classification (NCBI taxonomy): domain Eukaryota; kingdom Viridiplantae; phylum Streptophyta; class Pinopsida; order Pinales; family Pinaceae; genus Picea; species Picea engelmannii. Next base: position 593,825 of record ML782477.1, on the reverse strand, counting down.
ATATGATAGAAGCAGTTTTTCCTACACATGTTCTGTGTTGAATGGATGTCTGTGTGTGTTCCATATATATGCTGTGAATATATGTTGTTGATGCATTCTGTAGGAGTTGGTGTGATTTTAGCTTGAAGTTCTTTGAGGCTTCACACCAGGAGGGTGTGACAGAACGTTGCGGGTTCTGAGAGCAGTGCACAGGAGGATGCACTTCTGAACACTGCGGGGTTCAAACAGAGACATGTTGAGGCACAGGGATGAGATCAACAACTTTGGAAGGATACCTGTGAGGTTACTGAACACCTCAGGAGGCAAGGCTGTGTGGGAAAAGACACAGTTGCAGACAGAATCATGAAGGATTCTGTAGGAGCTCTGCCAAGTGGGCATCGAGCGTATGCACGAGGTGCTGAGGGAAGGAACTCTACTGAGAGTTTGAAGGAAGACCAGAATCACTGAGGATTCTGAGAGGCTTTGCCAAGTGGGCATTAAGTAGGTTCAAGGAGTGCACAGGAGAATAAGACAGAACTGTTGAGCGTTCTGTGGAAGAGAAGACACTCTGCCAGGAGGGCATCGAGGAAGTGTGCAAATAGGCATAGAAGGAGAAGAGAACTCTTTGAGTTCTGGAGCTGAAAGAAGAGTCCACTGAGGGACCTTTGCTGGGTTGCTGAACACCCATAAGGACTCAGCAATAGGGTCGCTTGAGTAGAAGGATAACCAGGAAGGTATCCATTTCATTCTCCATCTGAGGGAGAAGAAGAACAAAATCCCCAAGGGATCTGAGTGGTTGTGCAAGCTCAGAAGAGATAGCACTTTAATACGGGAAGATTCTGCAGGAGCACAGACGTCGAAATCCTTTAAGGGTTCGAGAAGGACAAGCTCAGAAGGAGCAGCGTCGTGAAGAACGTGCAGCGAGGGTCAAAGTTGTGGAGCTCGCAGAGGAAACAGACGGAAAAGGGCGAGACCGTTGAAGGATTGAAGTTCTCCCAAGTCTGGAAAGAAACGTCACAGGTTGGCGAAAAGGTGAAGGAATCTCATGGGGAAATACTCTTTTCATTTCATGGATTACCCAAGGAAGAACGAACGGTCGAAATCTTCCGAAGAGATTTCACGAAGTTTCGAGGATCGTTAGATCTTGCAGAGGTGCGAGGAGGTTATGGAGAGAAGGTCCGAAGAGTTGAAGCTTGGGAGGAGAAACATCGGCCGTTGGATTAGCCGATAGAATCTGGGTCGTTGGTGTTCAAGTCCAAGGAGCAGCCAAAGGAGAGCACACAAGGAGAATAGATCTGGGTCATCAGATCTGGGGTAGATACCCGACAACCGTCAGATCTGCAGGAAGTTGCACGGAGGTTAAGCCTTCGTGAACAATAGGGGAGGAATCTCAACGAGGATCTGGACCGTTCATGGGAGCGGACACGTGTCACGATATTACCCACATTGAGGACTCGGGCATCGAAGGTTGGAAGAGGAAGCCATTCAACTTCACAAGTAGTGAAGTGGAGAAAGGATCAGGAGCATCCATCTGGGTAGGACAGGTGGTAGAGATCGGAGAGATCTCATGAACTCGGGAGTTCGCCGAGTGAAAGCCCAAGGATTTGGTATAAAAAGTCACGAGGCGCGAGGACGTGAGATATTTGTAGCCGTCCATCTGAGGAGGACAGGTGGCAGAGATCGAGAGATCTCGCAAAATCAGGAGTTCTCAGGGTTAGAGCCCAAGTATTGGGTATTCAAAGTCGCAAGGCGAGAGGACGCGAAGCGGCGAAGAGGCGAGAGGATCGTAACCGTCCATCTGGGGAGGATAGGTGGTGAGAGATCGAGAGATCTCGCGAACTCGGGAGTTCGCAGGTTGAGAGCCCAAACATTGGGTATTCAAAGTCACGAGGATGCGAGTAGCGAGAGGAGGACAGCCATTGGATCCAGATCGCAGGAGGACCGTTGGATTTGCGCGTGGGATCGTGTCTCGGGACCTCGCAAGGAAAAGGTTTGAGAAGTTGGCCACGGGGATCACAAGGTTGCGGGAAAGCGATATCCCGACAGCTGGAGAGTAGTGTGGGCCATAGCGGAGCATGAGTGGAATCCAGGTGGCACGAAGCCTCGGGATCTCGTTGCGAGAAGTCCCAAAATATTGGTGTTCGGATTCGCGAGTAGCGAAGTGCCGAGGAGCAAGGTTCGTGTGGACACGTGGTAGAGCATAAGGTGGGATCACGCGGCCGACGGGTGGACAGGTGTTTCCTGAAGACAGGAGTCAACGCTTCGTTGAATTCTCGCATCTCGGGGATCCGCGGAGTAGGAGGATGAAAACTCGACGGTTCAACCGACGAGGTTGCAAGGTTGCGAGGTAAGGCCACGGTCGCGGAAGCAGTGGTAATATGGTAGGAGCTGAGCCTGGAGGGCCAACGCGAGAAGAAAAAAAGGAGCTCATCGGAGAATCGGAGGTCAGGAGTTAGAGAGTACAGTGACTCTCGACAGCGGAAATGCTGAAACCCCGAAAACTCGATAGAGAGTCGGGGATAACCACGGTCAAGTATTGAAGGTCGTGGGGAGGAATTAAAGGACCTGTGGATCGGGTATTTTTCACAGTGATTCCTGAGGGGATCTAAAGAGCTAATTCGGCTCACGAAGGAGTGAAATCGAATGATCTTGTGAGCAGGTGAGTCTAAGGTGTAGGAACACAATTTCGCCTCCATCACTTGTGGTCCCGATAATAATTAGGGTTGACCACGTAATACAATGACAACTAACTAATGACTAACTATAAGGGGTTAGAGACGTATCCTAATAGTTTCCATTCTATTGTAGAGAAAGCGGATTATGATGTTTTGACTTGATGGACTGCCTCCCTATTTTTTTCTCTGATATTTGTTTTTTCATCAACGCAACCTTTATGGTGCTTCAATCCCTGGAAAAAGGAGGTTGTTTTAAAGGAAGAGCAGAGATGGTGGTCTCTATGGAGAAATCATGGCCATCACCTTCTCAATGGATGAAGTTATTTCACCCCTCAAGAGGGTGAGGTGTGTTGAGTACGAGTGTGCATTTTTGTTTCCCCCTAAGAGGGTTGCCTCCCAAGGGTTGCGGGTAGAGGTGTGCATTTGTGTCCACCCCCATCGGATGGTTTGTCTTGGGGGTTGGATATGTGTATTTATACCCAATTGCACACCAGAGTCAAATGCATTTGTAATACCCCTACTAGGGGATGAAGATGTACATTTAGGTAACACAAATGCACACATTCACAACCAAGTGGTTGGATGGGTAAAAATAAAATAACATATCACTAATATTTATTTGGGTTGTGGTTTGACATATTAGTTTAAAATTTTGGGCACACTTTTTCTGTTAAAGAGGTTACCAAGTCTCTTAGAATTTTATTAATCGTGCTAATTTCATGGTGTTAATAGTGGTCAAAGAGTAGAGAAGGTGGGTTCCGTGGAGAAAACATTCCCAAAGGGTGGGCGGTGGAGGTGAGTATTTATACACAAATGAAAACATTGTTTTGCCACAAATGCACACCTACAAATGCATTTGTGGTACCCCTTCTCAAGGGTGAAAGTGTGCATTTGAGTAATGCAAATGCACACCTTCACCCCAAAAGAGTAGGTGGGTAAAAATAAAATAATATATTATTAATTTTATTTGGACTCTTTTGGGTGCAGTTTTCATGTTTAAAAGATTAATCAATTCTTTTAAATATTTACTAATTTTGTGATAATGTGAAGGTGTTAATGTCAATCCTATGAATAAAAATTTATGTTAATATGGTGTTTTATGAATAAGGATATATGTAAGTCTTAAATAGCTATCCGCTAAATACTTTAGATGGACTTTTGTAACTTAACAATATAAAATAGCATTTCTTTCACGACGATCAACTATGTAAAGTATTTAATAATTTAGTTATTTATTATAACCAAGTTTTTATGGTGTCACTCACTAATGGCCAATTTTCCCTAGTTGAAATAGTTCATTTAAAACTCATTATGTAAATGATGCCAAATAAGAATTAAAGAAATAAATTACATAGCATCAATCATTACATTCTAAACTTTAACTTTAACTAGAATTATTGAAAAGGTAGTTCATTAGAACAACTTGACTCTGACATAGTTTAACTATGAAATTTTCCACATAATCAAATCCATTTAAGTTATTAGTTCATTTGCAAAACTTTAACAAGTATTAAGCCTTATAAATTATCTATTCAAAACTTCCTTCCAACCATTAAAAACAAATTTGAAAATAATAATTGTTAAATTTTTTAAAATCATTCTCAAATAAGTGACATTTCCAAAAAAAACTTTCCTAAATTTAAAAAAAAAATCTAACTTATAAAAAAAATTGGAAAATAATAATTAATATTATATAATTTCTTTAAAACCTTTTTAAGAAATTTTGGGTAGCCTTTCTATAGAAACCTAAATTAAAACATACAAATTTAAAAAATAACTCAAGGATATTAAATTCAATCATTTTTCATCCTATAAAAATAATAAAAACTAACAAGTAAATTATTCAAATTTATAAGCATTTGATTATTTATGATGATGATTAACGTCCATTAAGACTTAATTGGTCTATAGGACCTTAATAGGGTAAGTGATTACTTGTGATTATTTAGAATTTTGTTTCTATGCACGAAAAGCATTAAGAGAAGCTTTCCAAGATCACCATACTTTTGTTGAGTTAAGTGGTTAAGAAGGTTGATAGTTTTTAAAACGATGAAAAGGATGAGAAAAAATAGTCATTTATTCATATAATATACAAAAGGAAGTTATAGGAGTCTCTGGTGGAGTCTTGCCTCAAGGAAACCACGTCCTCAGCTAGCGGAGCATAATAATACTTGTCCATATTGTTTAGAATTAATCATCTTTATACTTGTCTAGAATTAACCAGCTATAAATAAAAGGAAATAACAAACTCAACTAATATAGTGTCACTTAATATAAAAGAAAAAATCCTTAACATGAGGTGGGACATTTTCCTCTATAAGTCTATCCATAGGTTTTTTCTTTTCCTACCAATGATTGTGTGTTGTGTCCGAAGGTTGTGGGTCTTCATCCATGATGATGGGATTATCATGGGTTCCCACCAAGCCAAGGGAATCCTTCATGTGAGCCACTCCTTCCATATCCTCTATAACATGTGAAACTTCTATTCTTATCCCAAACATTGTCTTGCAGACATCCTCGAATCATGGATGATTTTAGAGGCTCAATTTCGCTCATGGGCTAATTTTCCATGGTTTTTCCAGAAACAAGATTCGCTATTTTAAAAATGATTCACTCGAATTCTATAGGATAAAATTAGTTTACCTTAAAAATCGCCAAACTTTTATAAAAACTATAAAATAATACTTAGAAATTTGAATATTTTTACGAAAATATCGCCAAACATTTAGAGTTGACATATGAAGGATTAGTAAGATTCACCAAGGTTTCTACATTTTAAAATAAATTTCCATCCTTAAAATCATCCCTGCCTCGAATTTACCATATAGCAACCTAATGTTGTGGAAAGTGTTGTGTTGTTGTAAGTAATTTTCTTCCAGGGCCTAGGCGATGAGGGATTTTACCAGCCAATATGTCTCAGTGATTCGAATGAACTTTGTATCATGGGCACAAGAGTAAACTAGGTCTTGAACCCAACCCTCTAGTTCAACTAGAATTTGGTTATCAGACCAATTATGTCTTTTTTCTTTAACGACATTCTCCATCTCTTTCAATTCAGTTTTGGTGGAGTTTGAAAACCTAGAATGAAAAAACCTCTCGACATCAATGGCCTCTCTCTCGACCTACGTGATGTACCTAGAATCCCTATCGATAGGTTCCCTACTAGTGCAGGACCTTGGTGTCTTGCTTCTACCACCCCCTACCTTAGTAGCATTCATTTTATTCATATTGAGGGAAAACAACTTTGAACCAATGGCTAGCCAACATCCAAAAATCAGGAGACGATGTCCAAGTTTAATCATTTGGGCAGGGGTGACACTATCTCTATCTAATGTTGGGAACCTATGGCCTAATCCCCTCCGAGAGAAAATAAATTGCAAAGCCAACCCACGCAGAGTAACAATAACCCCCACTCTAGCCTGAAGTCCAAATACTGTAAAATAACCAGAATAACCACAAGACACGGAAAGAGGTACATGTAACTTTCTCGGTGTTGTCCACTAGAGCAAACATGTGGAGCTTTTCAATGAGAGATTTCTCCTCCTTTTCTGGCCCACTCGTTTGGTCTTGAATCTCCATCATCCTGCAGAGCTTATAACCCTCCTCTTTGTTGGGAAAATTCATCACACCATGTCGTCGTCTTGCCTTATGCCCCATCTTTTCATCATATCCTCTACCTCTAGTACACCACCAAGATGAAATCCTCTCCAACTCAAGCATGGGGTGATATTTCCCCTACCTTCTCAATGCTCATTCTATCATCAATTGGCTTCATGATCACATAAGCTGGTGGGATGGAGCTCATACTCCTTCCCACAACTCTCCTCCTTCTCCCCTCACAAAACGTCAAGTCGCTCAATGTTGGAATGATGGGGTTTTCAATGCATGGAAGGGTGGGTTTTCAATGCATGGTGGAGTGGTGTCCAAACGATACGTCATGATGGTAACACCCCATGGTGGTGGTGAAGAGAACAATTGATTTGGTATATATTGAGTACAACAAGTTGAGTTAGTTTTTTAGATTGAAAACATTTAATACCCCCTTCAAATATTTAAGAGTGAAATTATTAATACCTATAAGGATGAATTGAATATAAAACATAATTCTTCAACCCATAAAATTAATGAATTAAGATTAACATAATTTTCAACTTATAAAATTAAATTAAAAAAAATATATTGTTAATGTTATAAAAGAGTATAAAATTAATTGTAATTTTTTTCAACCCATTAAAGTGAAATTATTACTACCTTAATAAAATTAATTGTATTTTTTTTCAACCCATATCCTTTCTATTGATTATGACAAGCAATATAATTCTATCATCCCATAAACTTAAATTGATTTTACTTAGTAAACCAGCATGCACACAAAACTTTGTCTATATTTTTATTAATTAATCAAGCACATATTTATACAAGAATATTTCTTCAACATCTTATCCGGATTATTTTCAGCATGAAATGAGAGTGGAGATATAATAAAGAAATGCACAGAGATATCACGGATATCCAATAATATAATAGAAACGTATCAGAGATGCAACCATAAACACAGAGATACAGTAATACATGATTTCTATTAATGAAATAAATGTACAAAGACTGTAAAAATACAGAGTGAAAGACTCACTAGAATGGTGGCAGCTTATCTCTGAGAAGAGATGTGACAGCTACTCTCATTCACAAGAAGATGATTACAATGAGGCTCTGAAGTGAAGCACCAAAAGTCACGTGGGCCCCGTTTGGGTAAGTTAGTACATCAACTTCCCAGGGTCGTAACTTTTGCATACGATCTCTGTTTTAGGCACATGATAGCTCGTTGGAAAGGTATCATCAAGGAGATTCATTTTGGGGGCTCAATCATGCCTTTGAATATCATTGAGAAGCTCTATCCCAAAAAAACTTCATTTAGGCCCTCAAAATGGCCCCGAAAGTTAAAAACTGTTAAAAATAGTAAATTACCAAAATTGCCAGAAAACTGTTTTGAGCCAGTTGGAAAAGGTGGGTGGCCACTGATATCCACCTATATCAATCCTCCCTCCTTATGAAGAAATGGTCTCCATTGAGTTGAGTGCTCGGGGGAGAGGGAAAAGCATTTGCTAAATCAACATCTTGATGAGTTGCTTGCCTTGTTGGAGAAGTTGTGCTACTTAGCTTGTTGAAGGTTGTCACGAACATGTGGCTGGAAGGGTTGGATATTTTTATCCAGTATCGCTACATGAGATGCCTGTGTGCAGAAAGAATATTTGTGCTTTGCTTCAACCTTTTCGACCTTCTTCTATTGGATATAAGGTGCTTGGGGTGAGGTTGTAGTGGTTGCAGTGTCCTTCTGTTCCCCTTTTGAATAGATTGTGAAGAAGTTGAATTTTGCAGTATTAGGTACTACTTTGTGGCACTGTTTAATCGGAACAATAGTTGGAACTACCTCTGGTATTCTGTAGAGATGACCCCCCAAAGTAACAAAGACACTACGGGGTCGAGACTCATAAACAACATGGCGTATCCACATATATGGTTATCCCAAGAGGACATCACAGAAATCCAGTGGGGCAACATCACATAATACCTCATCCTTGAAGGGTTGGATGCCATATGATAATCGACACTGTTGGCTGACACGGACATCTCATCCTTAGCGAAGCCACCCGATGTTGTATGGTTGTGGGTGTGGTGTTGTCAAAAATCCCAAATGTTTGACAACCTCTACAGAGGTGAGGTTCTTCTGGCTTCCGCTATCAACAATAAAATGCAGCAGGGCCCCCTTCACCCACATCTGTGAATGAAAAAGGTTCTTCCCCCTCTTTAGGATCTGTTGGTTCTTCTGGTTGAATTGTTGTGGTCGCGACAATAGCAGTGGGGTCTACGTCAATGATCTGTCCTTTACCAGTATTTTCAGAATCATATTCTGAATCAGGATTCAGCTACTTGTCTTTGATCTTGGACACCAATGATTGTTTTGAGTGACATTCATCGGTGTTGTTCTAGGGGATTTTGTGGAAATCACACCATTTTTCGATGTCCTTCTTTGTCTTCACGTGACCCTTCTTTTCCTATGGCTTGGACTGGTTTTTGGGAGACTGTTAGTTAGTTTCATCTTTGTCATACTTTGGTTGTTGCGGATTTGCAAACCCAAACTCTCATTTGTTCTGGTGCTTAAATTTCTTCTTGATTTTAACAACATATCGATAAGCAACACCGAGTGATGAGATGTCCAGAAAATCCATTTCAGTTTGGATGTATCTGTGTAGAGCCCCACGGTATTTTAGAACCAAATGACGTTCGGAGTCTTTGATACCTAGCTTGGTGCGCAAGGTATGGAAGGTATTGGTGAACTCTGGAACTTCTTGGCCCCTCTCTTGCCGTAGTGTGGTCCATCTCATGTACTGGTCCTCATAGTTTCCAATAGGGTAATATTGTTCCTTTACAACATCCACAAAAAAAATCCCAAGTGGGCTCGGCCCCATATATTCCAGAATCCTCTATGGAGCTTTGCTCCCAGTAAGTTTCCCACCAATGTTTGACATGAGGGAGAGCTTTAAGGAGTTTGAAGGTGATCTTTTCTCTGTCGGAAAAATTGTGAACAGAGAAATAACCTTCTAGTAGATTTAACCATTTTTTTAGGGCTTCTGCATCTATCTGTCCTTCAAATATAGGAATATCAAAATTAACTTGTACCTTGAAAGGCAAGGTACTTCCAAAGTGGTCACTTGATGAATATGCGCATGTTGCTATCGACAAGCATTGAAGGATGTGGGAAAAATTCTCCATCATTTCGTCCCTCTGTCACGTGAGAGCTTGCTCAAGTAGCATACTAATAGGACCGTCTGCTCCATCATTTTTATTTTCTTCCGCCATTGAGGATTTCTTGGTTGTGCAAGAGCGATTGTCCTCAAGAGAGACAAGCTCGAGACCCAACTTGCTATACTCAGACCTCGTCGAGGACATGCACTAAAAAACGATTAGGAGCAGCCTGCTCTGATACCACTGATCTGGATTATTTTCAGCACGAAATGAGAGCGGAGATATAATAAATAAATACATAGAGATATCGTGTATATCCAATAATATAACAGAAATGTATCAGATATGCAACCATAAACACATAGATACAGTAATACACGATTTCTATTAATGAAATAAATGTACAAAGACTGTAAAAATACAGAGTGAAAGACTCGCTAGAATGGTGTCAGCTTATCTCTGAGAAGATATGTGATGGCTACTCCCATTCACAAGAATATGATTACAATCAGGCTCTGAAGGCCTTTTTTACAATAAACAAGAATTCCAAAAACCCTAGACATCCAAAAACTAACTAGATCTAACAAATCCAAACCTATCTCTGTAAGCATTAATTCTAACACCCTCCCTTAATGCTTACATCACAAATAACAATATTGAAATTACATAAAAATATATTTGAAACTTTGATCTTTGTTTGGTCTTGTCTTCATCAACATTTCTACCCACTCTAAAATCTCATAGACTACACTCTTTCTCAACCATCGAATTCGAGCTACCACTTGATCCATTTAAGATACAATTGCTTATGACCATTAATGACGTATTTGTAGGCCCAAAGATTCTTGACTACCATGAAAAATAGTCTCGATACCGAATCACTCTATAAACAATTTAAGGGATGATTTTAGGGGCTAAATTTCGCTCATGGGCTAATTTTCCATGGTTTTTCCAAAAAATGAGATTCGTTATTTTAAAAACGATTCGCCCAATTTCTATATGATAAAAATATTTTACCTTAAAAATCGCCAAAAATTTATAAAAACTATATAAAATACTCATAAATTTGAATATTTTTACAAAAATATCGCCAAAAATTTATAGTTGACATATGAAGGATTAGTAAGATTCGCCAAGGTTTCTACATTTTAAAATAAATTTCCATCCTTAAAATCATCCCTGATAAACATACTTCCATTTGTGAAAATACAGGGAACTATATATTTCAACAGTTATATAGGAAAGTAGTCTAGACACTAAATGTATCCAACAATCAATCATATAAATTGACCTTTTTTCCCGTACACACAAACACACAAAGTTAACCTGTAACCATTGTTCTTGGAGCACCGAAGGACAACAAGAAACACCATCTTATAATAGACTATAGACATTATCAAATCATTGATATGTTCTTATGGCATTGAAGTAATTACGAACCACCAACTTAAATCATGTTACTATGTTCTATGAGTGGTTCTTCCATCATATAATTTTACAAATAATGTATTAGCACCTAGCTCTTATACCAACTTAGTAAACCAACATGCACATAAAACTCTATGTCTATATTTGTATTAATTAATCAAGAACATATTTATACAAGAATATTTCCTCAACAGCACAACAAACTCGTGAGAAAATCTCTCAACCACACACACATAAATCGGATCTGATAATTGGAGAAGATCTCTCACAACTAACTAGATCTAAAAAATCCAAACCTATCTTTGTAAGCATTAATTCTAACAATTTTAAAAAACAACATAGTTATTTCATTCATAACCCATCTGATTATCATCAACAATAATATAATATGTACACAAAAAATAAAATATCAATAATTAAGAAGCAATATCATTTGTTAGCATGTACCCTTGAATTGATTATGAAAAACGATAAGTATGATATGAAATCAAAATAATTAAACATCAAAATCATATCTTTTACAACCAATGGTTACTATGTTTGGGAGTTGAGAAGTTCTAATTTGGTGCTCTTTTCCAGTATGTATTGTGCCTACATTTTTGGCATTTCAAGATACTATGTAGACAGAAGGGTGAGTGAGTGCAAGCTAATGATGGTCTCTCATGACGCGTTAGTGGCAATGAAAACCTGGAAAATCATCAATCTGTTAACTTGGAGGGATTATTCAAGGTACTTCTACAATGAATTTGAATATGGTGTAAGAATATGAAAAGTAGGAAATTGAATTAGCTTTCTGAATATACAACTTTTATTCATATAAATTGTGAATAACTATGTAAAATTTTATTTTTTCTAACAGTGGTATGTTATTTTTCCAACAAAATATATGGTATATGTTTTTTTTTTCGTGCAAATGTTGAGTACCTTAACAATGGAATTTCGTTCAAAACACTTGTGTACTTGTAGAGAAATCGTTTCTCTAGTGCGGTGTGTTTTTGGAAATTTATAATATTAATTTTATATATTTTTTAAATTATCAAAGTCAATATATCCTTCAAATTACAACGTATTTTGTTCGTGTAGGTTAAGAGGGTCTTAACATCATCAAAATAATTTTTTTTAGACCATAGATATCGGTCTCCTCTAGTGTGTCATATAACTCATTCAATTATAAATGGTTAAGTCGACAAAACGTTATAGCATAAATAAGAGAAGTATGTATTCTAGGATTTTGATATATGCGAAGACAAAAATAGATTAAAAATAGTAAACAATATTAATTTTAAAAAAAACTATATGTTTGGAATCTGCATAGCCCACTCTATCTATGTATGTACTTTCGTCAACAACTGAATTGTTTATCCTATAGAAAAATAACGTCAAAGACATGGATATAGAGAGGTATTCACAAAAATCAAGGTTTTTATTAATTTATATATTGAACCACAAGGTTTGTCCTCCCGAACTTAAATCTGAGGCAACCAAGTCAGCATACACGTTGTCAATCCTTTAAAAAAAATGAATTCAAAAGAGCGTGTGCATGTTCTTAAGAGTGTGCGCGCACTTTAGGAACGTGCATGTGTTCCTAATAGTGTGAACGTGTTATAGGAACATCCACATGTTCCTAAGAGCACGTACACGCTCTTAAAAGCTATTTGTTATTTTCCATTCCTCTCTCTCTCTCTCTCTCTCTCTCTCTCTCTCTCT
>ML782477.1:564271-580248 GCA_009831015.1 Picea engelmannii | reverse complement strand
CTCTCTCTCCCTCCCACACCCTCACAAACACATTTTCTAGCCCCCAACTATGTCTTCCTCTCTCTCCCTCCCACACTCACTCTCTACCTCCCCTCTTTGTCTTCCTCTCTCTTCCTAACATACTCTCACACACAAACTTTCTATCCCCCCTCTATGTCTTCCTCTCTCTCCCTCCCACACTCTAACACACTCACTCTCTACCTCCCCTATTTTACTTCTTCTCTCTCCCTCTCACACTCTCACACACTAGCAATTTTGGTGCATTGCAAGGGAAGGCATGGTAAGGAAAGAAATGGCCTTGACCTAGACATTGCAAGGCATGTCAATACCTATACCTAGACTTAGACCATGACCTAGACCTAGACCTTACCTTGCAATGTCTCACACTCTGATCCAAAATGGAAGGAATTATTAACAAATTGACATTAATTAGATACTCATGAATGATTAAAGAGTTAATCCATTAATAACCATGCTGCAAATAAGATAAGTGAACAGAAATAAGAAAGATACAAAGACAACAAGAACTTGTTAATGGAGTTCACCAATATGTGGTTATGTCTACGAGCCTGCTTCTAAGAGGAGGACCTCTTTATTGATATTCAAATGCTCAAGTTCTCTTTACAATGGCTCCTTGCTATTACAAATAGGATTTTGATCTATTTTACAAGACCTCCTTGTGCAGATGCACACATGCCTCTACAAACTCCTTTCAAAACATGACAAAATGTCCCTCAAAACATCATAAATGGGCCAAAAAACTCCAACTCTTCTTTACATTCCCTGCATACAGAGTACCCTCTCAACCTAAATAAGCTTGGTTTATATATTTTTTATGCTCAGTTGGGGAAGCCCAACTTCCCATAAAGATCTAGCCTCTTTTTGGGATCAAATCCCCCTCCAAATGGCCAAGAAATCTCAAAAAATGCCTAATCTAAGCCAAACTATAGGTAAAAAGGCCCACCTGTGTACAAAAAATAAAAAATAGCCCAAAAGGGTTGGGAGCAGATGACAAAATAGGGCCAAATGGCTATAAGTGGTCAAGCGGTAGCCCCTAAGGGTTGTGCACTAGCCCTTACCCTGAATACATTGGTCACATGGCGTTTTGTGATACGACCACGCCCTAACGGTGCGTGCCTAGGTGGTGGTCACATCCCCAATGCATATGGCATAGCCCGAGTCCTAAGAAAATAGTCTGCTAGTGGTTATGTAGTTCTGCCTGCACCCTTTTCGGTGGCTAGTTATATGAAACAAGTAAATCCACGGGCTAGTGCTTAGCCCCAGCCCCCTTCCGCCTCCGATCTACCATATGAACACTTTATATACATCAATGTGGGTTTGTTTAAACAAGTCCCAATGTGGTTCAATGGTATCCACCTATCCATAAGACTTGTCTCCTACCAACAGGTCATGGGGTCGAATCCCATGTGTTCCAAAAAAAATTATGCAACCATCAAATGATAGGGTGCCACATGGCAGCCCATGTCTAGGCCACGTGGCACCTCTTCATTTGCCCTTAAAAATGTGCCACTTGTCAGAAAGAGATTGGACCAAATCTTCTACCCAGTCAACCTGTTTTTGTTCTGCCACGTGTCTTAATGCTACATCAGCATGATGATGTCATCATAATGTCATTTTGACATCAGCATTAACTTTTTGCCTGTTGACATGTTGACTTTTTACTTGTTGATATGTTGACTTTTTTTACCTGTTTGGGAAAACAATCAGAGTGGGATAACTATCGCATACAGTGTCTATTTAAGAAAGTAAATATATGTTCGTAATCAATGCGATGGTCCAGTCACAATGGAATTGGTTTCATCTAATTCCAATAACTTTCATTTTTTACCATTTTCTAGACATGGGGAACCTCCTGGATCATTCCTCCCCACTTGGAAGATTTTGGACCACCAAAAGTCTGGTATCAGTTGGTAAATAAGTGAGGATATTGTTTCCTCACCTTTCTGGTCTCCATCCATTTGTCCTGACTTGGATTTGTGCCCTTCAATCCCACTCGAAGATACTCCACATCGCCCCTGCGAGAAATACAGACTCTTTTGTCCAAAATGGTGTCTTCCTACAAATCGTTCATATATTCAGGAGAAAAATATTCTATGGTAGGAATCAGAACATTCTCTCCTTTATCCTCGATCATAGGAGGCTCATACAATCTCAATTTTTCCACATTTACAACTGAATCAATTTGCATATATAGAGGCAATTCTAACCAGAAATCATTAGTACCAATCTTGTCTAAAATTTTGAAAGAACCATAATGAATTGGTTTAATATTTTTACCTTCTCCTTGCATCCTTTCATTGTTGATGTATAACCAAAATTGATCTCCTACTTTGAACCGATGATCAACTCGATGTATATCATGCTTCACCTTGTACTTGGGTTGGATTTTCTCCAATTGTTCATGTACCACCTAATGAATCAACTGGATCCATTCAATGAACTTTGTAGCCCTTTCCACATCATTCTGTCCCTCTGTTGCAATGTCTTTCCCAAAAACAAAATCCAAAGGAGACTTTGGCAAGTACCCCAAACATGTTTCAAACATAGATCTCTGAGTAGAAGAATGTTTGGCTTGATTATACGCATGTTGTACATAACACAAATGTTCATCCCAAAGCTTAGGATGTCTGTTGCAATATTCCCTAAGTAGATTCACTATTGTCTTGTTCACCACCTTTGTCTTCTCGTCCGTCTGTGGATGAAAATATTTGCTCTTGTTTAACCTGGTGTCCATAAGTTCCCACAAGCTTGACCAAAATTTCCCCAGAAACCTGGAGTCTCAATCAGATACAATATAAGTAGGTAACCCAAAATGAACCCATACATTTTCAAAGAAAATTTGAGTTTTTTGTTCAATTGTGACTTTCTTTTTACAAGGAATTATAACACACATCATGTTGAACCTATCCACAACTACATACAGGTAATCATGACCTTTTCTGAATATAGGCAATCCCCCCACAAAATCTATAGACACACTTTCCCATGGTCTAGAAGGAATAGGAAGTGGAGTATACAATCTTGGCTTTATGTTACTTGGTTTGCTTATAGCACACATAGTACATCCCTTTACATACTTAGACACATTTTCATGCATTCGAGGCCAATAACAAAATATTTGTAACTGAGCAATTGTTTTGTCTACACCAAAATGTCCTGCTATAAGAGAAGTATGTGCCTCCCTGATTACATGGACTCTTTCACTTTATGGAATACATAGTTTTCCCAAATGATACAATTTTTTTTCTTTAATATGATAATTTAATTCTTCTGCTCTTTTACCATGACTTAAAGTTGCATACACTTCCTTAAAATATTTGTCCTCAACATATTGTTCAATGTACCTTTCATGAGTAATTGAATTGTGCTTAAGGATTGTAGCAATTGTACTAGGATGCCTAGATAACATATCAACAACTTTATTATGAATTCCCTTTTTATATCTGATGACCAAATGAAATTATTGCAAAAACCCCATCCATCTAAAATGCCTTGATTGTTGTAGATTAGTTTTTTTATTGTAGATACTGTAATAGTTGATGATCAATATGTATTATTGTTTCTTTTCCCATTAAGTAATGTTTCCACTTTTTAACGCTTTGTACTAGAGCATACAATTCTTTATCATAGGTTGGATAGTTAATTACTGATGTAGTGAAGGTATTAGAATGATAGCATATGGGCTTTCTATGTTGCATCAACACTGCCCCCATGGCATATTCACTTGCATCGGTTTCAATTTCAAAAGACTATTGGATATCTGGCAATGTCAGAACATGAGTTGTACTAATATTTACTTTCAAAGTATCGAAAGCCTTATGTTGTCTTCCTCCCCACTGAAATCCTCTTTTCACACTTGTCAATGCAGGTAAAGGTGTTGCAACTAGAGAGAAGTTTGCAATAAAATTCCTCCAATATTGTGTTTCCCCTATGAAGCTTCTTACTTCAATTACATTTGTAGGCTTTGGCCAATTTACAATAACCTCAACTTTAGAGGGATCAATCTTAAGCTTTCCACCCCCTACAATGTAACCCAAATATACAAGAGATGTTTTTCCAAATTCACATTTTGACAACTTTACAAAACTTTTCTCTCTTTGCAACACTAAAAGTATTTGCCTAACATGATGGACATGCTATTCCCTGGTCCTACTAAAAATAAGAATATCATCTAAGTAGACTATTACAAACTCATCAATGAATGTCATGAATACACCATTCATAACCCGCATAAAAGTAGAAGGTGCGTTAGTAAGCCCAAATGGAATCACTAACCATTCAAACAATACATGTTTAGTTATAAAAGCAGTTTTCCATATATCTTGTTCAGCGACCCTGATCTGATGGTAACCACTTCTTAAGTCTAACTTAGTAAAATAAACCACATGTTTCAATTGATCTAATAAATCATCAATGTGAGGCAAAGGGTAACGATTTTTTACAGTGATTTTGTTCAAGGCTCCAAAATCCATGCACATGTGCCATGTGCCATATTTCTTTGGCACCGGGATGATAGGTGACCCACATGGAGAAGAACTTGGTCTGATGACCCCCTATTCAACCAGCCTGTACCTGTTTTTTTATCTCTGCATTTTCCAAAACTGATAACCTATACATTCCAATGTTAGGAAGAGGAACATCCTGTTGCAACTGTATCTCATGTTAACCTTGTATATTTGGAGGTAATCCTTTCGAGACTTGAAATATATCATCATAATCAAAAACAATTCTAACTAAATCATCTTTAAACCTTGTATCACAATCTTTGAAAGTATCAATTCTGGTAGTGTCTTTAGATTTTATGACCATTAATAGATATATCTTACTAACATTTACAATTCTCTTCATTTTCCCTAAGTTGATTAGTGATAGATTTAATTTCTTATGATGAGCCCTTACAACATATTCTCTTCCATATTTAGTTAATTGATACTTATTGTCTTCACGATAGAATATTTCTTTTCTATCATACAAATATGGACTCCTGATGGCCCTCAACCAAGTTTTGAGGAAACATTGGTCGAGTTTGACTACTTTTTGGACATCGACGTGCTATTCGAAGATGGAGCGCCCAGGCGGAGCTGAGATCGAGGGATATCACTTGTTTTGTGGACCCAACAAGGGGTTCATTAGGGCTTATGTAATGGGTTATGGGATGTCAACCCATGGGTTTACCCATGATTAGGAATTTTTGTAAAAGTGTAAATATGTAAGGAAGTAATGTAGAAGAAGAGTGTGTCTAGCTAAGTGCAAGAGGTGAGTAGTTATGAGTTTCTTTGTGCAACATACCGTGTATGTAAGGCCCTGTGCTTAGTATAGGCCTTGGCTCTGTGCCTTGACCTAATTTTGGGAAGGTGGATCTGGTGTGCAGTGCACAGACCACCTGTCTAGTGCGAAGATTGGCTCTGTGCCTTAGTGCGCAAAAGCAGAGTAATGTAAGAGATTAAAGCCTAATAAATAAGAAGAAGTAGTTGGTGGACGTAGCCCCACACTGGGGTGAACCACATATATCATGTGTTGATGGTTTTCTTTGTGTTGTGATATTTATGTTGTAGATATTCTTAGTGCATTGATTATTATGGATGATAGATAGATATATGAATGCTTTGTGTTTTGTCTATGTTGGATGTGTTAGATATAACTTTTGATGCTAAAGTGAGATGTATATTTTGTCTTGTTACTGCGTCTATCTGTACTTAGGGTTTGATCTGCGATGTGAATAAACCTAATGAATTAATGTGTGTTCTTCCTAAGTACCCTTCGAAGTATTGTAATCACATATATGCGTCCCAGCATGGTTACAGACACCTAAGTCCTCTAACCCCCCCTGCCTCTACCTCGGGTGAGACTTTGCCTGCTTCATAGGTGTTTCCGAAAGGGTCGATAGTTAGGGTTTTGTTGGTGCGTTGTTGAAGAGTTGAACCCTGGGTCTGCCCCTATGCTAACAAATGGTTCTTTTGTCGGGACCTAAAACTGTGATTGTTGGAAACTGAAGTAAAGAAAAGAGAATCTTTGTGCGTAGATCTGTTGTTGTAGTGTGCAGTATTCTACTTGACTTGCAAAGCTCTATTCTAAGAAAGAAACATGATCTGAAGAAAAGAGGTAAGATATTGAAAGTGGTAAATATTTTTTCTTGGATAGAGTAAGATAAGTGGAAATGTTTGTTTCGAAAGCATGAATCTAGGTATGTTTGATAGATTTTGTCCTAGTCTGAAAGCTAGGGTACAGTTAGAATAAAAAGTTGAATATAGAGAAAGATATGTTATTTCCATGCATAGAAAGAATTTTTGGACTAATGAATGGATGCAGGAACCTAGAAAGAATTTTTGCAAATTGCAGGTCCAGCACTGTGATCCCAGTGTGCAGTACAGGAGAAGTTAGGGAAATTACAAGAGAAAGAGAGGATTCACATTATGTTATAATTGCAGAAGACCGAGACATATTTCTAAGGAATGCCCTGGTATAGGTCTGAATTTGTCTTTGTTGTAAAATTGTTGGTCATGAGGTTGAGGATTTCCCCAAGATGATTGCTAAAGTTGAAAGAATGAACATGACTCAAGAGAATGAGAGCATGTTAGAATATCATCAAGAGAAAGAATCAGAGAAAATTCATACTACATTAGAATAGTTGAAAGAAATGATGAATGATCACAAAGATTTCAGTTTATTAGAGATAATGAAAGAAAAACAATGCATAGATACAAGAATAGGATTTGAATTCGACATAGACTTTGTCCTGGATGAGGAGACACAAGTGAATATTATGACATAAAACACTTGGGAAATCTTGGGAAAGCCCACTATGGTACCTTCATTGGGAAGGATAGGCTTGTTCAAAGGAACGATGATAACCCTTTGTGGAAGAGTTACTAATGTACATGTTATCATCCATGGAACATCGAAATAAGAAGAATTTGAAGTTATTAGGTTTGTTGAGAACATCACCCCTTTCCTAGTTTTGTTAGGAAAGACTTAGATCGAGAAGGATCAAATCAGAAGGAAAGAAGAGGAAGAAGCTACAGAAAAGAAAAAGCAAGAACTAACGGACTTCATAGCTAGAAAAATAGAGTGACTGATAGAAGAACAAGAGGATAAGTCGAAGCAGCAGAAGGAAAGAGAATTAGTTGTCGGAACGCAAGAAGGCTTGAAGGACCTATTCATGCAAGAAGAAAGTATATCCACCTAGGAATCAGTAAGAGAAGGGATATTAACTTTGAACCCTTTGAGAGTACATCAGAAGCACGAAGTCACTACAATAGGAGAAAATAAGAATAAGAATGGGAAGAGAAATACAGAAATAGTTAGAGAGACTCAGATCATAGGAAAGAAGGCAAGGAAGCTCAGTAAGAAGAAATCCAAGTTAGAAAAGCTACAGGAATTTATAGAGAAGACTTCGCAGGAGGCAGGTTTGCATAATTTGAACCTCGCCAGAACAACAGAACCACATAGCATGGGACTTCATCATGGCGAAGCTATATGACCATTGGAGGCACCCCAACCATTAGAATGATGCTCTGAATGGATAGACAATGCATTTATGGGAGAATAGATCGTGTTCAGGACATTGAGACTGCACCATAACGGACGGATTCGCATTGATGGAAGAAGTCTTGCCCGTTGGAAGAATATGTTGTGACACTTGCTTACTTAACCCATCAGACGTTGTGGCGGGACCACTTTTTGCTACCCGTGATTATCTGAGACAAGAAATGTAGTGATTATGTGTGTCGAGTTGTTCTATCAAACCTCGTGATCTATTTTTTACACTGCTATTCGTTCACCTTACCTGACTTATTTGTTCACAGTGAGAATGTCAGTGGAGCGCACCGAGCTAGAGAAATCTGTCGAAGAAGTTCTGAAGATGTTTATGGTTGATAAATCCATGTCTGAGGGAGTACAGGTATCATCGACCAAGGGAATGCAGGCTTCCCCCTCGACTGGACGTTGCTTGAAACATACCAACCCCAACTCTGAGAAGTGAAGTAAGCATTGCGACAATCTGGTTAATGTGAAGCAGATCCCGTCGATCTTACCTGATTACATCCTTCCTTTGGTTGGCGTGGTTAACCATGAAAGAATTACATGAGACTTCGAGTATATATTGATCACCGCATACATCCCGAAGGGGATACGTATAGAAGGAATCTAGTTGGGACAAATCTCATCATTGAAGAACAATGATTTCAACCTTGGACATAGAAATAACTACGCGATGCTCGCACCACACAAATATTTGATGAAGATGACTGGGAAGAAACCTTGCATAGTCTCCCAACCATGGATTAAGGAGGTTTCACACTCCACGATACTGGACGTAATGAATATCCCTCATTTTGGCCGACATCAGGAGGTTAATGCTTGTGTTAAACTCCTCTTGTTGTGCTATCATGAAGGATATTTGTGGCTCGACAGGGGCATTGTTGTGGATCTGGCACTACTCTACTTGATCATAGGATTGAGCATGCAGGGACCTAACCCTCAATAGTTCTACCTAGGGAAGACTTCAGATCGCTCCTTGGCACAACGCATAAAGGAGGCATACGACGAAGTTGAGAAGGGAAAGAGAGACTACAAGGTAGCCTCCATCCAGGATGGTGCATTGCACCTAGCTTGCCAACTCATAGCTGGCAAGCACGTCAGAAATAACCTCCCCACACAGGTCACCAGGTTCATGGTGGACCTCGCAGGAAAATGCATGAAGGGGATGCAAATGAATTGGGTGAGCTACCTCATCAACGAGCTCGAGAAATAATATTGTGAAGCATAGGATCAAGGATACGAGTTCTGTTTTAGATGGTTGCTTGCGTTGATCGCATTTGTAGCTTGCAAAATATCATAAGGAGTTGCCTTCCCAGAGATTGAACCTTTGGATCCATTATCCACGAATTTATCCACTCTATGGTACACGAACGACATGTCAAAGAAGTGGCAGTCAAACGTAGTATTCCATCCCTATTATCAGCAATTGAAGTTTTCCATAGAATATTTTTCACACATGAATCTGTGAACATTGCACCAGTACAAACCATTAGCTAAGTTCCATGTAGATCAACATTTCATTCATATCACTGCACGCAAGGATGAGAGAAAGGAGCAATTACAGTTTTATTATAAGTTGATCGACGAAGACATGGAACAGATCACGAAGGAGTGGCCGACAAAGTTCCTTGTACCAGTTGATGATGCAGAACTCTTCGACCCTGACATCTTCAAAAGCCCCTTGGTCACCTGGGTTGAGCATCCTGGATAGACCATCGTGAAGAAGAAGAAGAAAAAGGATGAATTCCAATACATATAGACTGATGAGGAAGACAACGCCTCGGAAGAAAGTAGACCTGGCTCACTCGCAGGAAGAGGAGGAGATGAAGTAAATCAAGAAGTAGGAGGGGAAGAAGGAGAAAAATAAGGAGAAGGCAAAGCTACACCGCTAAAGTATCCCCCTATCGAGACAGAAACATCAAAGAAGAGGAAGGGTTCTCTGTAGAAACCCTCAACAATAAAGAAGACCCGTGCAAGTAAGCCCCAGATAGAGGCCACGCTCACAGAGGATGACATTAGTCTAGTACGCAGAGTAATGGAAGATGTGTCTGAGGACCTCTTACATGGATATGGTGTGAAACAAAAAGAGTTGTATGTACGAGTTGAGAAGGAGTTGAAGGAGATACAGTGAGCTATTCAAGTTAGTCATGCAGTACCTATTGTTCCCTCCTCATCGGAGACTGTATATTTGGAGGATGAACCAGCCCAACTTCAAAGAATTGAAGATAAAATAGAGGCTCGGCTTCAGCGAGTCCAAGAAGAAAAGGAACAGGCCACAGAAGCCCTGAAGAAAGAAAAAGAGGAGATCTTGGAGAAACTACGAGTTGCGCGGTACTGTGTAACCGCGTATGAAAATGGGAAGGATGAGTTTCGGGCGATGCTTGAGGAAGACAAGGTGAAGATACAGAGGGAAAAGGACCAATTTCTAGTAGAGAAGAATGCAGTCAAAGAAGTGGTGAGAAGAACACTTCGCTCTGTGCCAGTCTTGGCACAGGAAGAACATGAGGCAGTTGACATCCAAGTGATGAAGATTGTTGAGGCCATCCAACAGCTTCAAGCAAGGGTAACAGAGTTGGAGACCCAAGCAGTTTCTAGCACTCCATAATAAGTGCATGATCAAAGGGAGGAATCCGCTAAAAGCGTAGGGGAAAGAATCAAATTCCTCACCTTAGAATGCAAGTAGCTAAGCAACAGAGGTGCACAAACCTACAAATGCCTCACAGAAGACCCAGAACTTAGAAATTTGGAAGCGTAGCTACAGGAGGCACACTAGTAGGAACTGACATTTCAAGCATAGATGAAGTTGCTCACTACAGTCGATAGAATGAAGAGATCACAAGAACAACACATAGTCCAACCACAGATTACTTCCATCCAAGGAAGACTAATGGAATTCACACAGAGGCTACAACCAGTGCAGGATGAAGCCTTCATGGTGTTTGAAGAGATCGATGGACAAGGTTCGCAACTAGACCAAGTGGTTGCGACAGTGGAACAACGCCTGGAAGGTCTTGTTACTGAGAAATTTATCCAAGATTTCACTGAGAAGGAGGCTCAGGCGAAGCAGCTGGTCGAGGTAGATTGAGCTAAGATCGAGGCATTCGAAGTAGTGTTTCCTAGATCTGAGTGACTCGGGATGAGTCACAGGTGAGTGTTGGGGGCCTGTTGGCCCTCGACCAAGTTTTGAGCAAACATTGGTCAATTTTGACTACTTTTCGGACATCAACAGGTTGGTCGAAGATGTAGAACTCAGGCAGAGCTAAGATCGCGGGATCTCACTTGTTTTGTGGACCCAACAAGGGGTTCATTAGGGTTTATGTAATGGGTTATGGGATGTCGTCCCATGGGTTTACCCATGATTAGGCCTTTTTGTAAAAGTATAAATATGTAAGGATGTAATGTAGAAGAAGAGTGTGTCTAGCTAAGTGCAAGAGGCGAGTAGTTATGAGTTGCTTTATGCAACAGACCGTGTATGTAAGGTTATTTTCTTGGTAGAGGAGTTGGTTTTGTGCCTTGACCTGATTTTGGGAAGGTGGATCTTGTGCATAGTGCACAAATCACCTGTCTAGTGCGAAGGTTGGCTCTGAGGCTTAGTCCACATAAGCAGGTGAGTGTAAGAGATTATAGCCTAATAAAGAAGAATAAGTAGTTGGTGGATGTAGCCCCACATTGGGGTGAACCACGTATATCTTGTGTTGATGGTTTTATTTGTGCTATTATATTTATGTTGTAGATGTTCTTAGTGCATTGATTATTGTGGATGATAGATAGATCTATGCATTCTTAGTGCTTTGTCTACATTGGATGTTTTATATCTAACTTCTGATGCTAAAGTGCGATGTATATTTTGTCTTATTACTGTGTCGATTTGTACTTAGGGTTTGATCTATGATGTGAATAAAGATAATGAATTAATGTGTGTTGTTCCTAAGTACCCTGCGAAGTATTGTAACCACATATCTGTGTCCCAGCTTGGTTACAAACACTTGAGTCCAATAACCCCCCCTGCCTCTACCTTGGGTGAGACTTCACCTCCTTTGCAGGTGTTGTCGAAAGGGCCGGAAGTTAGGGTTTTCCCAACAAGAAATCTCTTTTTCGAAACTCCGATGTATAACTTTGAACAAATTGTCCTTTTAATTGTCTAAAGTTCTTCCATGACATAATAGCTTGTTGCATGTAAGCTAGAGGATAAAATTTCTTTCGTAAAGCGGAAGTAAAATCAATCCATGAAGAGAGAGTCTTACCAAAATTCTTAAGATCATGTTTTGTCCTTCTTTCCCACCACACAAGGGTGGTTCCTCCCATCTTGAGACTAGCAAGATGAATCATAGTCTCCTCATCTATGATTTTTTGTATCCTGCAATACACTTCAATTTGTCTTATCCAATTATTTAACTTTTCCGCATTTAGGTCTCCATCATACAAAGGCAACTCAAAATTAATATAAAGTTTTAACAAAATCATATTATATATATGCTTATGTGTTTGTTTTTGTATGGTAGATGTTGTAGAATGAGAACTAGAATTTGATGTATAACTGAAAGAAGAAGGAGAAGATGGTGGTGAAGGTGGTGTAGGAGGAGGCCTTGAAGATTCTCCTTTCCCTTCACTTTCACCTTACATTAAAATCTCTCCCAAATTTGGTTTCTTTCTCTCCAAGAAATCCTCATATAACACTTTGACCATTTCTGACATGGAGAAAAGTGCATCTTCAAGATTCTTGGTTCGTAGAGAAAGTTCTCCTTCTAAAGCCATTCTTTTCTTCCTCAAAAATCGTTATATCTCAGGAATGAATTCAGCCAATGATCCTTCTCCTCTCCAAGATTTGGATCTTGTGAGCATCCAATCGTGCACTTGTTAAACCTTCCAAAACAACCAAAATCTCTGATACCAAAATACTTGATCCAAAAATAGAAGGAATTATTAACAAATTGACATTAATTAGATACTCATGAATGATTAAAGAGTTCAGCCATTAATAACCATGTTGCAAATAAGAGAATTGAACAACAATAAGAAAGAGACAAATACAACAAGAACTTGTTAACGGAGTTCACCAATATGTGGCTACATCTCTAGGCCCGCTTCCAAGTGGAGGACCTCTTTATTGATCTTCAAATGCTCAAGTTATCTTTACAATGGCTCCTTGTTGTTACAAATAGGTTTGTGATCTATTGTATAAGACCTCCTTGTGAAGATGCACACATGCCTCTACAAACACCTCTCAAAACATGACAAAATGCCCCTCAAAACATGAGAAATAGGCCAAAAAACCCCAACTCTTCTTTACATTCCTTGCATACAAAGTACCCTCTCAAGCTCAATAAGCATGGTTTATATAGTTTTTAGGCTACGTTTGGGAAGCCCAACTTCCCATAAATATCTGGCCTCTTTTTGGGATCAAATCCCCCTCCAAATGGCTAAGAAATCTCCAAAAGCACCCAATCTGGGCCAAACTATAGGCAAAAAGACCCACCTATGTACAAAAAATAAAAAATAGTCCAAAAGGGTTGGGCGCACGCACTAAAAAAGGGTCACATGGCTATAAGTGGCCAAGCACCAGCCCCTAAGGGTTCCATGTTGGCCCTTACCCTGAATACATTGGTCACATGGCGTTTTGTGATACGAAATTACCCTAACGCTGTGCACCTAGGTGGTGGTCACAACCCTAACGCATATGGCATAGCCCAAGTCCTAAGCCAATAGTCCACCGGTTGTTATGCAATGGCGCCTGCGCCCTCTTCGGTGGTTGATTATATGGAACAAGTAAATCCGCGGGTTGGGGCTTAGCCCCAGCCCCCTTTTGCCTCTGATCTACCATATGAACACTTTATATACATTAATGTGGGTTTGTATAAACAAGTCTCAACGTGGCTCAATGCTATCCACCTGTCCATAAGACTTGTCTCCTACCAACAAGTCATGGGGTCGAATCCCATGAGTTCCAAAAAAAATTATACAACCATCAAATGATAGGGTGCCATGTGGCAGCCCACGTCTGGGCCACATGGCACCTCTTCATTTTCCCTTAAAAATGTGCCACTTGTCAAAAAGTGATTGGACCGAATCTTCTACCCAGTCATCCAGTTGTTGTGTTTCCATGTGTCTCAATGCTATGTCAGCATGACATCATGCTGACATCAACAATGACTTTTTTCCTGTTGATCTATCAACTTTTTTTACCTGTTTGGGAAAAAGATCAGAGTGCAATAAATCTCGCATAAAACATCCATTTTAGAAAGTAAATGTATGGCCAGAATCGGTGTGACGATTCGGTCGCAATGGAATTGTTTTCATCCAATTTCGAGAACTTTCATTTTTGAGCATTTTCTAGACCCTGGGAGCCTCTTGAATAACACTCTCACACCCACACCCTCTCTTTCTCCCCTTTCTTTGTCTCTCTTCCTCTCTCTCTATCCCTCCTCCCTCCATCTCTCTCCCTCCCTCCATCTCTCTCCCCCTGCTCTCTCCCCCTCCTTCCCTCCTTTTTGGCCCTTGACCAAGTTTTGAGGAACACTTGGTCATATTTGACCATTTTTGGACTTTGACAGTCTGTCAAAGATGGAGCGCCAAGTGAATCATAGATCACGGGATCTCGGCCCACGTTTGGGACCCTTTTTAGGGTTTTGGGTTAATGTAATGGGAAAGGGATGTCGGCCCATCGGTTTACCCATGCTCTAGGCCTATTTTGTAAAGTATAAGTAGCTAAGCAATGTAAGAGAGAGGAGGAAGATAAGTTAAGTGATAATAAAGGATTTTTGTATATTATGTGATCGAGCAGAGTGCAAGTGTTTTAAGTGTTGAGTGCATGAATTGTAAGAAGGCTTTGCGCTAGATCTACCCGAGGAAGGAGGATCTGGCGAGGTGCGCGCAGATCTCTTGTCCTATGCGGAGTACAAGTGTGAGCTATGTGTTGTAGCCTGATTGACCAAAGATAATAAATAAGAAGAAGACTTTGTGGACGTAGCCCCAGGGTGGGGGTGAACCACGGTAACTCTATGTGTTATGCTTGGTGCTTCGACCTAATGTGTTGGTTTCTTTCCATGTGTTATACTTTGATATGATTATTCTATGTGCTTTGCTATGATACTCTTAGATAGATCCACTTTACGTTGTGCTTATTAGATGTATGGGTGTGGTCTGACATATATGAAAGTGTTGAGTGCTAAACCTATTTTGTTGTTGCTAAGTGCAAACTTAACCTAGATCGAAGTGAATGTTGCGGTGCTCTGTTCCATCTGCGAAGTGCCTTGAGGGTTAAATATTGATGAACGATCTTTTCTAAAGTACTTGATAAGAGTAAGAATCACATATCTGTGTCCCAACTAAGGTTGCAGACACCTGATTATTGAACCCACCCCTGCCTCTACCTCGGGTGAGACTTCATCTGCTTCGCAGGTTTTGCCAAAAGGGTCGGTAGTTAGCGATTTTTTGGTGCGTTGTTGAAGTGTTGAACCCTGGGTCTACCCCTGTGCCAACAAATGGTTTCGTTGCTAGGACCTGAAACTGTGATTGTTGGGAACTGAGGAAGAAGAAACTTTGTGCAAAAGGAAGCTCTATGCGTAGATCTGTCGCCCTAGTGCACATGTTTTTACTTGACCTGTGAAGCTTTGTGCCACTAATAAGGTCGGATCTAAAGAAAGGAAGATCAGATCTGAAGAAAAGAAGTGAGATCTAAATTCTCTGTTCTCTAAGAAAAGTAAAAGTGGAAATTTCTGAAAGAAGGAAGTCAAATCTGTAGAAAAGAGGTAAGCTATGTGCTCTAATAAAGGTAAGAATAGTCAAAAGTTCTTAGATCTGGAAGCTTTATGCTCTGTAGAAGTAAGATAAGTGAACATTTTTGTTTCTAGAGCATGGATCTAGGTATGTTTGATAGATTATGTCCTAGCTTAAAAACTAGGGCATTAATAAATGAAAGGAAGTTTGATATGAATAGATCTGATAAATATAATAATAGATATGTTATACCTATGTATCGAAAGAATGTCTGGACTAACAAGTGGATGCAGGATCCTAGAAAGAAATTTTTGCAGGCTAGCCACTATGAACCTAGTGCGCAGTATAAGAAGAGTTGGGGATCATTCAAGAGAAAGAGAGGATTAACTCTTTGTTACAGATGCAGAAGACCATGACATCTTGCTAAAGAATGCCCTGGGAGAAAACCTAGTTGTCTGTTAAGAACCAAACATCAACATAGCATAGAAAAACCTCAGAAAAAGTACTCAACGCCTTGAAAAAGAGATAATTTCTGATAATAAGCCTCTTCGAGGGGGCAACCTCCTTTTACCCCACTTAAATGTTCAAGTACAATATGATTCAAAATGAAAATGTCTCCTTGGTATATATAGGAGACTAGGAGTTATAATTACAACTAATGGCCTAAAGCCGACATAAATAAAATAACATTACTAATATAA
>ML782477.1:536186-551340 GCA_009831015.1 Picea engelmannii | reverse complement strand
TCAACTGGGTCTCCACTGGATCTGACATGCATGTAGTTAACTGTGGTGAATCTTCAGTTGCATGTGAGTTCACTGATTAACTGAACTCTCACTAGTGCATGTTTAGTTACAACTAGTACAACTGATCTTAACTCACTTAACTATACTTATAATTATGTTATAAATCCAACTCACTCAGTTATGAATGAAATAATAGATTAATATTTATTGTCTAATTTATTAAAGGGAAAAATAAATTAGACACATATTTCTTGTTGACTTTTCAACACCACTAAGTGGCACGGTGAATCGAGACACTGTACCCAGCGACTTCGACTATGCTTTGGTCACTACGTACCTCCCGAAAGGGGTGCATGTAGTTCGTGTTGACCAGGATAAGCTCACAGCACTGAAATTTAGTGATTTTAACCTTGGAGATCGCAAAGTTTACAGTATGCTAGCCCCGCACAAGTACTTAACTATCACAAAAGGGAGGAACCCGAAGATTGTCCCTCATCAATGGACCCATAACCTCGCACAGTCAACCCTCCTCAATGTAATGAAGATTTTTCATTTTGGGAGGCATCAAGAAGTGAATGCATGCATCAGATTGTTGTTGTCCTGCTACCATGGTGGATACTTATGGTTGTATCACCACATCATGGTGCATCTGATTCTGATCAATCGGATCACAGGGCTAAGCATGCAGGGCCCTGACTCGTAGGAATTTTACCCTAGAAAGACCATAGATCGCGCTCTCGTCCAGCGAATAAAAGACACATATGGCGATGTAGAGAAGGGCACGCAAGGCTACAAGGTAGCCTCCATCAAGAATGCAGCAGTGCGCCTCGGTTTCCAGATGATCGCAGGGAAGTTATTTTGCAAGAACAGACCCACACGGGTGACTGGATTTGTAGTTGACTTCGCAGGGAAGTGCGCGGAGGGACTACAAATGAACTAGCTGAAGTACCTTGTGAATCAGCTCGAGCTTGACTACAGAGAAGCACAAGACAAAGGGTATGATTTCCACTTTAGTTGGTTTCTTATACTCATCGCTTTCATCACCTGGGAGCTACCAGAAGGTGCCACTTTTTCGGAGATCGAACCCTTTGAACCATTGGCCGCAAAGTTCTGTACACTGTGGTACTCCAGCGAAATGAACAAGCAGTGGTAGTCCAATGTCATCTTCCACGCTTATTACAACCAATTAATGAACGCAATCCAATCTACAGCACACCTTACACCAAACACACTTCATAGGTTTAGACCTTTGATCAAATTCAGCGTGGACCACCACTTCACCTATATCACAGCGCGCGCAGATGAGCACAAACAGAACTCCAATCATACTAGAAGTTGACAGCAGAAGACTTGGAGCAGATTACCAAGTAATGGTCGACGTACCTCCTTTTTCTAGTGGACCCCGTAGAAATATCCGACATGGAAAGCTCTGAAGCTATACTGGATACAACTAGACCGAGAAATACTAAGAAGGATGATGAAGTTCAACATATCCATAGTACAACCATGAAGACTACTTTGATCTCACCTACGCAGGGAGGTGATGGTGAAGAACTAGGTGGCACAGAGGTTGAGCAAAACAAAGGTGAGGTTACTCTGCCTAGAGAGGAGGAGGATCCCTTTAAGAAAAGGAAGGTCACCCCACCAAAGCCCTCATCCTAGAAGAAAACTAAGGCCACCCAGACTACGTTTAAGACTACCCTCACACGGGATGACTTTGACTTCTTGATTGTTGCACTGAATGATGCCTCACTAGAGATCGTAGAAAGGAAAGAAGTGAAGCAGGAGGAAATATTCAACCGACTCAAGGGTGAAATCAAGAAGTGCAGCAGGCACTCCAGTCCAGCCAACTCATTTCTACTACGTCGTTGATGACAAGAACAACAGGAAAAAGCGATGAGCCCACTCAATTACACCATATCGTCGACAAAGTCGAATCTCACCTTCGACAAGCTCAAGAAGACACAGAGCAAGCCACTCAGGATTTGGCACAAGTACAGAGCGCACTTATATTACAATAGAGGAAGGTAGAAGAGGAACATCTTGCCTTACAAGTGAAGTGGGAGGAGGAGAAAGCACAGTTACAACAGAGCAGGGACAAATTGCTAGCAGAGCAACTTGACATGCAGGAATGAGTTCACAAAGCACATCTCTATGTGACGGTCATTAAAGTGAAGATTGAAGAACGTGTCCCACAGCAGGTGACACAACTTGAATAAGTAATCCAGCAACTTCAGTAGCGCATCACAGATCTGGAGCTTCATACCATGCCTGAGACTCCCCAAGAAGTCAGAGATCTAAGGGAGGCAACTTCTTGTAGCGCAGTTGATAGGTTAAAAAAATTGGCTTTGGAATTTAAGAAGCCGACCGCTAGAAGCACCTAGGGTTATGAGAACCTCACAAAGAACCCAGAATTGTAGACATTAGAGGCACAGCTCCAAGAAGAAAAGCAACATGCAGATACGTTATAGGCACAACTGAAGGCCTTGACCTCAATCAAAATAAGGAAGCGATTTCCAGAACAATGCACCACCCAACAAAAGGTACACACGCTGCAAAGTAAAGTGATGGAAGTCTCTCAATGAATTCAACCCCTCCAAGAGAAAGCATGCCAATTGTTCACTAAAGTTGAGAACCAGGCATCCTAGTTTGAACAGGTTGTCATCACCGCAGAACAGTGCATGGAAGGACCAGTAAACGACACAGTGATCCGGGAGTTCACTGAAAAAGAGGTTGTCGCACTGCAGTAAGTCGAAGTAGTTGAGGCCAAGCTCGAGACATTCGAAGTGGTGTTGATCAGACCAGAGTGACTCAGGACGAGTCACATGTGAGTGTTGGGGGCATGTTGGCCCTTGACCAAGTTTTGAGGAACACTTGGTCATATTTGACCATTTTTGGACTTCGACAGTCTGTCGAAGATGGAGCATCAGGCAAAGCAGAGATCATGGGATATCGACCCACTTTTGGGACCCTTTTTAGGATTTTGGGTTAATGTAATGGGAAAGGGATGTCGGCCCATGGGTTTACCCATCTTTTAGGCCTATTTTGTAAAGTATAAGTAGCTAAGCAATGTAAGAGAGAGGAGGAAGATAAGCTAAGTGATATTAAAGGCTTTGTGTATATTATGTGACCGACTTGCAGAGCTGAGTGCAAGTGTTGTAAGTGTTGAGTGCACGAATTGTAAGAAGGCTCTGTGTTAGATCTACACGGGGAAGGAGGATCTGGCAAGGTGCACGCATATATCATGTCCTATGTGGACTACAAGTGTGAGCTTTGTGTTGTAACCTGATTGACCAAAGCTAATAAATAAGAATAAGACTTTGTGGATGTAGCCACAAGGTGGGGGTGAACCACGGTAACTCTGTGTGTTATGCTTGGTGCTTCGACCTAATGTGTTGTTTTCTTTCCATGTGTTATACTTTGATATGATTATTCTATGTGCTTTGCTATGATACTCTTAGATAGATCCACTTTTCTTTGTGCTTCTTAGATGTATGGGTGTAGATCTGACATATATGAAAGTGTTGAGTGCTAAACCTATTTTGTTGTTGCTAAGTACTAACTTAACCTATATCAAAGTGAATGTTGTAGTGCTTTGTGCCATCTGTGGAGTGCCTTGAGGGTTAAATACTAATCAACGATATTTTCTAAAGTACTTACTAAGAGTAAGAATCACACATTTGTGTCCCAGCTAATGTTGCAGACACCTGAGTCTTGCAACCACCCCTACCTCTACCTTGGGTGAGACTTCATCTGCTTCGCAAGTGTTGTCGAAAGGGCTGCTAGTTAGGGTTTTGTTGGTGCGTTGTTGAAGCATTGAACCCTGGGTCTTCCCTGTGCCAACACCCCTTCTCTCTCTCTATCTCTATCCCCCTCTCTCTTCCCTTTTTTCCCTCCCTCCCCCTATAATCCCCCTCTCTCTCTCACCTATCTCTCTTTCTCCTTGTTTTTAGTCTCACTCTCACTCTCTCTCTCTATTCCCCTCTTTCTCTCTTTCTCATTTTATCTCCCTCTCTATCTCTCTCCATCTCACTCTCAACCTCTCTTCTTCTCTTGTTGGCTCTCTCCCTCCATCCCAATATTTCCCTCCTCCCTCTCTCACTACCCTATCCCTATATGTCTCCATCTCACTATCAATATCTCTTCTACCATTATTGGTTCTTTCCCTCCCTCCCCTTATATCCCTCTCCCCCCTCTCTCGCTCAGTGTATCCCCTTCCCCCTCTCTCCTCTAGTCTCCCCCCATTTCTCTCTTTATATCTCTCTACCCCCCTTCCCTCTATCTCCCCCTTACTCCCACACTCAGTCTCACTCTCTCTCTACCCCCTCCTTCCTCTCTCTCTCCCCCTCCATCCCACTATCTCTCCTTTCTCTCTCATACATCTACCACTCTCCCCCTCACTTTGTATTCCACTTTCTCTTTCTTCCCCACTCTTCGCCCCTTTCTCTCTTTACCTTTGTCTACCCACTCCCCCCCCCACTATCTCTCTCTCTCATACACACACACACATTCAAAAACTCCCTATCCATCCCCCCTCTCTTTATTTCTCCCTCACCGTCTCACACTCACACACTCTCTCTCTACCCCCTCCTCCTTCTCTCTCTCCCTCCCTCCCACTATACACACGCTCAAACACTCCATGTCCATCCCACCTCTCTTTATTTCTCTCTCCCCATCTCACACTCACAAACTCTCTCTCTACCCCCCTCCTCCCTCTCTCTCTTTCTCTCCCTCCCTCCCACTGTCTCTTGTAATATACCAAACATATTATAATATGAAAAAATAGGAATATTCAGCAGATATCAATGGAACAATGAAATATTTAGTAGACCAACACCAAAAATGATACATTTATTCAAATAAATCAATGTTCACTTGCTGCTTCGAGCGGGAAATGTCCAACAGAGCATAGCTCTATTACAATCACTTTAAAGACAATCTTTTTCATACCTCTTACACTTATTTATATTAATTATATCTTCTAAGGAACATTCTAGAGGAAGATCCTTCTAAAAGTGGAAGCTTATATTAGGTTTTCTAACATTGACTTGTTCACATTTATTCAATATCCCTTATTAACTAATGTCGGCCTTTATTACATGCTAAATAATACCCAAATAAGAGGGGTTTGGGTCGATCCCTAACATGCCCTCCCCCTTCAAAAGCAGTTGTGTAATCAAGGACGAAGATGTGGAAATTGTTGTCGTATAGTAGTTGGTTCCCAAGTTTCATCCTCTGGAGATGTGTCCTTCCACTTGACCAGTACTTATTTGATAGTTGTTCCATGCAAGTGACATTCACGCACGTTAAAAATGGATTTGGGTTTCAACCAAATGGATCCTTCTTCATCTAATTCATGCAGGACAATTTGAACCTGAAAATTATGACCCACCACATTCTTCAAAAAGGAAGCACGGAACATTGGATGTATTATGGAGGCAAATGGGAGTGCCAATTTGTAGGCAACTGAACCAATACATTTGATGATATGATAGGGGCCATAAAATTTAGGTTCCAACCTGAGGGAGGTTTTGTTCTAAGGTTGGAGCTGGAGAAACACCTGATCACATTCTTGGAAAACTTGTTCAAAATGATGTTGGTCATCCTATTGCTTCATATGATTTAAATTTTGGGCCATGTGGAGGTTATCCTTGAAATTCACGAGGGTATTTTCTTGACCTTGCAACAACTTGTCAATAGCCTAGACCTTTGAGGTGCTTGGAAAATATGAAGTTATTGTAGGTGGTTGTTGGCCATACATTGTTTCATATGGTGTCATTTTGGTTGTTGTATGATAGGAAGTGTTGTACCACCATTATTCCAAGGGTAACCTTTGCACCTGTTAGCACACAGTTTGTAGTTAGGATAAAAGGCTTGAGTCTTCTAGGTCAAACTGGCATAACAGGAACCTATCCCACCCAATGTCACCGTGATGGGAAGGTTATTTCTATTTAGGGAGGTTAGGCCCAGGAGAGACATCCTCGGTGACCTGGGGTTTTGAGGAGGCAAGAGGATAATAAGACAAGGATATGTTTTCCCCCTCACAAGCCACCACCAATCAGATATTCCTAGCTTAAACAACCAATAATGGAGTAAACCCCCAAAGAAATGTACCTACCCGGAACAAAGCAACAACAAATTGATATGTGCAAACTATTTCAGTGGGTTAGTACTTCATATGAGTATATAATAAATATATAAAAGCAATTATGGCAATAAATATAGATGAAGTCAATGTTTATAAATATGGAAATGAAAGTAATGCCACTTCTTCAATAAATGCTAGAATAGCGTTGGCATTCAATATAATAAAACAATAACTCATTCAATTAATGCCTTAAATCATTATACAATTGTTCATAAACAAAATGATGCTAAGCTAATGATGTAATACCATGAGATAACGAAAGAAATTAGGGTTAATAGGGTTAGCTCTTAGACTAGGGTTAGTAGTTAGGGTTTCAATTCAAAGGGTTTGAGAGTGTTATAATCAAGTTTCACTTCAACGCTGGAGGAATTTAAATCAATTCCTTGGGGTTTAATGGAGTCAAAAGTGAAGGACGCAGGAGTTGAAGGAGGCAAAGATTAAGGACTAGAGGGATACATTTTGAGGTGTTGCTAAAGCAAGGCCTCAAAATCAAAACCCTGGGGGAGAAAGGCTCACTCTGGTGTTGTTATAGCAAGGCCTCGTGCTCTCTCCTCCTTCCTGGAAAAATGGCTAGCTCAAGAATAAAGAATACAACCAAAAAAAGAGGGTTTGATGAGACAAGGTGTTGCTACAGCAAGGCCTTTTAGCAAACCCTAGAAAGAGTATGGCCCTAGTGTAGTAGACCTAGGCCAGGGACGTCTCACACTCTTCTTAGATTCTAGATAGTACGGCTAGAAATAGAAGAAAAAGGGAAGAGAGTGTAGCAATTTCTAGGCTCTATCCTTCTTCAATGGATGAAAATTTCTCTATCAGGGGACATGAGACAAGGACCTACTTGTGTGCTTGTCACCTAGGGTTTTTATTTAGAAATATTCATAAACATATGCAAGAAATTAAACTACAACCATTCATTAAGACGTTTTGTAGAAAAATACTTACAATTCATCAAGAAATAACCCTGCAAACCCTAGTTGTAACACATTTCTTCAAGAGAAACACCATAAAATGCCAAAAATGTCTTCCTTCAACAAGTGTGCCTCATTAAATCAGCCAAATACCCAAGAGAGGGAACAAATTTCAGACCTCCTTATGGAGTGAATGAGTGATGATAAAAAAATGAAGGACAAAATCCTCCATTTATACAGTATCATGACCTAATTTTACTTTTTAGGTCATGTAAAAGGATGACAAGGCCAAAATACCAAAATCATATTGTTTTACCCCCTTGTAAGGCAGATGGGGTGTCCTGGAGAAAAACGTTAGCCCTCATTGGCCTTCTCCAACCTGCCACACATGCCATTGTTGCCTAATCTGCCTCCAAAAGTGTCCATGATGTTGGGTGATGTCATGGTCAAGGTGGTGACATCCTAGGCCTCCCAAGGCCAACGTTCCACTGAGAGAGGGTCATCCCCACTAGGTCAAAATCTGTCGAGGTGCCTCTAGTGGAACGTCCTCTTCTCCTCTAGTGAAAATATCTAGATCCATCTCTATCCTGTATCTCCCCCTGATAGGGTCTCATCATCCACCTGATGGGCTCTTCAACCCCATGGAGGTCTGAACTGATCATCCCCATGTGTATCGGTCCAAGATGGTACCTGTCCGTCGGGCATGGTCTTCCACATCAAAGGCTATGCCCTCCATGGGCTCATCATTCACAGCAACCATAGAAATGTCAATCAAATTTCATTATCAATATTAATAAACATATTCATAAAACCCCTAATAGATCAATCAATATCTCAAATACGTTACACAAACCTACTATACAAGACTAGGAAAAGGGAAAGGCATCCTATTGGGT
The DNA here is from genome assembly GCA_009831015.1 of Picea engelmannii. Classification (NCBI taxonomy): domain Eukaryota; kingdom Viridiplantae; phylum Streptophyta; class Pinopsida; order Pinales; family Pinaceae; genus Picea; species Picea engelmannii. Next base: position 543,391 of record ML782477.1, on the reverse strand, counting down.
TAGTGTCCACTGAATAAGGTAAGTTCCTGGAAGAGACCTCTTCCAAGCCATGTAAGTGGATGAAGTGTTCAAGGGATGTCCAAGCAGGTGGGTGCAATGAAGGCCAAGGATGCAAGATGTTACCTGTGGGTGCATTTGTAGAAGGCGAGCTATATCTGTCATGGAAGTAATTCTTTCCAAGCTCGTTCATGCCTTTTATTCTTTCTGTTATTTCATTTTTTATTGCTTTTTTCTTTCTTTTTGCTCAAGTGATAATCAAGGGACAATGTCCTAGCATGGTGACCAGTGGTGACAGTGTTACCCAAAAGTACTTTCATAGAAATGAGAAGGTTGGCTCGTGATGAGACCCCCTTTCCCCTGGCCATGCAACGAAAGGTCACTGCCCTGGTGTGGTAACTAGTTGATGGTAATGTCATACTACTAGGTACCCATGGACCTAATAGGCTGGCTCGTGATGAGACCCCCTATCCTCTAGTTAGGTCTTATTTTATTATTTTTTAGGGTCCCTCTTGTTTCTTGTTGAGAATCCTTTTATTGCTTTCTCGGGGATCCCTGGGCAAAGAATCTCGAGGTTTTATTCTTAGGATTTTATCTTTTACCAGATTGCTTTTACCTTATGGGACTTTAGCCCCTTCTTCCCACTAGATAAGGTGCAATCCTAAAAGAGGTCAACCCAATGCCCAGATAAGTGGAATGAGATAGGTGAGTGGGAAACAATATGTAAAAGTGAAACTGTGAAGGGAGCGGACAATGGCTTCTCAGAGACAGCCCCAGTGACTACCCAAAACCAACAGACGCATGCTTACTAAGACACCATGTCAATCCCTAAAGCATGGTCAAGTGGGCAAGTGTAAGATCCAAGCACTTGTTAGAAATAAAAGGAATCAGATGCATACATTCAATGGTTTTGATGATCAAAGTGACACATACCATGATACCTGAACTAATTATGTCATGAATAAAGAACCCTCTTTGACACAAGACCAAGTTGATGGTGGTGGAGGATTTTGCTGCTAACGGGATAAAGATACTGGAAGAGAGAACAAGTGGGCCCTCCAGGTCCATGTTGAAGTCAATGTTGCTCTCGGTACTCCATGTCTAGGACCTATGGGCCTCGATACATGATCTCCTAGTTATCCCTAAAAGTGGGGGATACCATATGGCTCCAACTCGGGGACATGTGCTCACCGTAGAGATCATGAGAACCTCAGCATCTCTGGCATAACCTGTTGACCTGATTATTCTCAAGTAGAAACATCAGTAACAAACACAAGGTGGTAATGCCACCCCATCATACCTATATAAAAATAAAGACCGAAATAATAAAATCAATAAGGTGAATATGAAATCAAACTAACATGCAATGCAAATGGTATAATACACAAATGCAAAATGCCTACTTACCTACACTTACCTGTGAATTCAAGTTCCCCCACCTTGGTGGGGTTTGAGGAGGCGCGCGTTGATCGGTAATGGACGTCTTCTTCCTTCTAAAGTGGACAGATAGTAGGAGTCATCAAATCATTCTCTTCCAAATTTGAAAGGCCCGAGCCATGACTGAGTGCTTCCTTTGACATTAGTTGGCTCTCCTTTCTGAGTATCCCACATCCATACTATATCTCCTTCCTTGTATTTCTTCATCTTGTATTTGGTTGTCTCTTGGACAACCCGGGTGTATTTTGCAGAGGGAGGAGGGTGGGATTCTGTTGTAAACACTTCCTGTGGGGATGGATGGATCTGTACATTGTCTTCTGGTCTTTTTAGTATCTTCACAGTCCCTGTTTCCTTGTCCTTGAATTCATCCAGGAGTTTTTGATGTTATTCCCTTTTGGGCCACTTAACTTGATCAAAGTCTTCTTACGATGCTAAAAGAATATCTTCAGGAGAGAATTTATGAAGAGTTTGTATGATCTCATCATGTGCCTTGTCATTCTTAACAAGGTGATTGGATTCCTGCACATAGGTTTTAGCTAATGGTTCATTTAGGAGACGGCCCATTATTCCAGCTTTCAAAGGTAATTCTATAAAGGAAATTTCCATTTCAAGAGTGTCACCCAACATTGAAGCAAATTTATTGGACAACAACATCCCCCACATATCTGGGATGTCTACTATCACGATGTTAATGTGGCTTACTTTCTCAGGGTATTATTTAATGGAAATTTCCACATTCTCAACTACTCCATGTGTGGGTATGGCTTTAGATTTGAAACCACACACATTCATGTAAGGATGTGTAACTTTCAACCCCAATTGTTGCATAAACTTAAAAGGCATTATGTTGACACCTGCCCCTGTATCCAACATGCAGTTGTTGAGGCTCTTGTTGTTCATTATCAAAGTCATGAAGAAAGGGGGGTTTTCACTGTATTGGACCCTGAAGTGATCGGCTTGCAACATGATAGGGGGGTCCATGGGTCCATCTTATCCTTGGAAGAAATATTCAAAATGTTCTTTGATAGATGGCACCTTAATGACTTCTCTTAGGGGAATGGTTACATGAATCTTAGATAGTTCCCCTTCAAAGTCAAAGTTTAAGTCAACCTTCTCAGTCTTGGATGTTTTAGGAAGGAGAACATCCAAAGAAGGGGGTTTTGTTAATTCAGTGGTAGGTTGGCTCAGCTTCTTTCTTCTATACACCTGGAATTCTTGTTTCTTCAACTTTTCTTTTGATTCCTGGTCTAGGTTGTTTTTTACTACCATCCTAGCTTTCCTGGTTGCTTCTCTTATGGCCTCTTGATCTTCAACGGTGATATTTATCTAAGGTCCTTCCATGAAATGGCCTATATTATTTACTTGTTGATAGTCATTATTACTATAAGGACATGCATGCTCCCAATGGGATTTGTTGCATTCAAGGCACCAAGGGTTTTCATCAACAACATTTGTTGGGGCTAAGGTGTTTCGAACCTCTTGCTCATTCTTTGTCTTATAAAATTGGTTCCTTTTTTTAAATTTCCCTTTGTACGGCACCTTGGCTGCTTGGCTTTGGGATCTTTCCAAGTTGACAATCCTACTCATCATTTGTTCTTGATTCTTCATGATACCATCTGTAGAATCTTGTAACTTGGCTATACTAGCGCAAAGGTCTAAGGTAGGCTCAGTATTGTGGACTATATTTGGTTTGGTATCCACCTTTCCCCTTGGATTTGCAAAAGGCTCAATTTTATATGAGAGGAGGTTAGCCTCAATTTTGGTAGCGAGCTCTTGCGCTTCTTGAACTAATTGGGGATTTTTATCCCTTAGGAGATACCCTAATTGGCCATTGAAATACTTGGTGTAGATGTGGACAAGGTAATCATCTTTCGAATGATGGCTTGTAGGGATCTTTTGCAGCAAGGTCTCGAAACTAGTATGGAATTCCTGAATAGACTCATTTTCATGTTTCCAAAGATTATTTAGTCGGGTAAGGAGCATGTTAGGGTCTTCTTTGATACTCCACCTCTTGAGAAAGACCTCTTCTATTATGTTCATGGTTTTAATGCTACCATCAGGAAGGCTTAGGTACCAACTCCTTGAAGCATCATAGAGGGTAGTAGATAGCAACTTCATGGCTAATTCTTCAGCATCATCACTAATGGGATGAAGCTGAAAAAATGCCCAAAAGTTGCTCATGTGATCTCCGACACTAATTGCATCAGTACCAGTGAATTTAGGAAACCATTTCTCATACTTGGTTGGCATTTTCCTAGGGTAGCCTGGTATGGCTAACATGTATAGTGGTTTGAAGAAAGTAGATGACCATTATCTTTGATTTTTAGTTGGGTTCATTGTAGTGGTGGTCCCTGAACTAAACATGGTTTTCAAAGAAAGACTCTTTCCGAAAAGTGATTTTACAACAGGAGAGTTCTTAGGAGGCTCCCTTCGAAAAGATAAAGGAGGATTATTGAACCTCTTTTTGGTTTCTGGAGTCACCAAATAGTTTACTTGAAACTACCAAAGAAAAGGGAAAACACCCTAATGGACTCGCCAGGTAAGCTTGTAAGAATAAGACTCTCTAAGGCAAGGCTTACCAAAAAGTTGTCGTCTTTGAGGAGAATTGACTCAGTGTTCCCCAGCAACGACGCCAAAATGTTAGTGCACAGTTTGTAGTTAGGATAAAATGCTTGAGTCTTGTAGGTCAAACTGGAATAACAAGAACCTATCCCACCTGTTAGGACCACACAATATACCTTTTTGCCTATACTTTTTGCCACTATTACACTCTTGATCACCCACATTTAAACTCATATTATCACTTTATCTGATCATTCCAAAGGTAATACAATGTCCCTTCACATTACTATATGTTTAATATGTTTTGCATACTATTTTACATCACTCTCGTACTTAACCATTGATTAGAAATGTATAGTGCTGAAATAGCTCAAACTGCATATGTTGAAACACAAAGTTGTTACACAGTCCAGGGTCGCAGATGCTGAAACACAAAGTTGTTACACAGTCCAGGGTCGCAGATGCTGAAACACAAAGCTGTTACACAGTCCAGAGTCGCAGATGCTGAAACACAGAGTTGTTACATAGTCTGGAGTCGCAGATGCTGAAACACAGAGCTGTTACAATCACAGACGATGAAACACAAAGGCAGTCGTTACACAGTCAGCAGTCAACAACAACCTTACAACAGTCGCACGTGAAACAACCACCAACCATCACTCCCACATGAGAATGTTGAAATAGTCAAGGAGCGCAAATCCCGTGGCTGAAACAGCCCGCGATTTGCGATGCTGAAACATCATCAGCAGCAACGAGAAGGAACTGTTATTCCAGCCGTAACAACAACACCTCATTCATCACTTGCAATAGCATTCTGTTGCGCAAGACTAGGACATCATATTCTGGTTTAGAAAGTCGATCTGACTAAGAATAAGACTCAATATACATTGTAATTTTTGATCAATTGTATCGAAGGGGTTCCCTCTTTAAATAAGAGGAAATCATCATTCGAAAGGATCGAAGTTTTTATGTATTAAGAAAGCCTCAAAGAGAGGGACGTACTTCATTTTTCCAGATTGTAATATGATTCATTGATAGATGAATAAAAGACTGTTTTGAGCATCCTTTTCTATCTTTTCCATTTCAGGAGAATCTTGTGAGAAGGTAGGGCCCACCTTCTTCACAAGATTCACCCGTTAGTGTTATAGTGTGTGTTAGTGTAGTTTCTGTTTAAGCCTTGATTACTCTTGTTTTGTTGAAACACTATTGTTAATGAATTCTGCTTTGTTGAAACACTACTGAACTCTGTCTTGTTAAGAACTTTGTTTTATTGAATGTTGCATTACTTTCACAAAGTTCATAATAATTTTAATTAGCAATCTTGTGTGATGATTTTATGAAGTGTGATAAATCAGAGACTGGGCTAAGGGTCCCTGCTTAATGAAAGGGACTAAGGGTTTTGTTCTCTGTTAGCAGTAATCAGCTTCCAGTGTGTAATCAGAGACTAGAGCTAAGGGTTCCTGCTTGATGAAAGGGATTAAGGGCTCTGTTCTCTGTTAGAAGTAATCAGCTTCCAGCTATTTTCCCTGAGTGTGCAATCAGAGAATAGAGCTAAGGGTTCCTGCTTGATGAAAGGGGTTAAGGGCTCTATTCTCTGTTAGAAGTAGCTAGCCTTCAGTTTTCCTCATGAGTATGCTAATCAAAGACTGGTACTAAAGGTTCCTGCTTGATGGAAGGGATTGAGGGTCCTGTCCTCTATTAGATAGAGTTAGCTTTCTATGCATTAATGTTTTCATGAAAGTGTGTTAATCAGAAACGAGGTGCTGAAGTTCCTGCTTGGGAATAAGGGTCATGTTCTTTGGTTACAGAATAGTGGTTCTTTCCTGTTGCAGTTGTTATTTTAATGTAATCCAGGATTTTTTAGATTAATCTTTACAAGCTCTGCAATAGGTAGGTTGCTTTCCTGTGATTCAAGTCAGAACTTTAGTTTATTCAAGGCAAGTGTGATTAGTATAGTTTCCTTTACTACAACTTTAGGCTGCTTTTGGAATTGAGCATATATAGTGCGTGGTTACCTTTGAAATAAAAAGACTTCCCTGGGTTGGCAATTTATGTAGCACTTGATTGTTTGAATTAATTAAGCAATTATAGTGATCAACACCACCCAATTTCACCATGATGGGAAGGTTCTTTCTATTTAGGGAGGTTAGGCCCAGGGGAGACGTCCCCGGTGACCTGGCGTTTTGAGGAGGCAAGAGGATAATAAGAAAAGGATATGTTTCCCCCCTCACAAGTCACCACCAATCAGATATTCCCGGCTTAAACATCCAATAATGGAGTAAACCCCCAAAGAAATGTACCTACCTGGAACAAAGCAACAACAAACTAATATGTGCAAACTAGTTCAGTGGGTTAGTACTTCATATGAGTATATAATAAATATATATAAAAAATTATGGCAATAAATATTGACGAAGTCAATGTTTATAAATATGGCAATGAAAATAATGTCACTTCTTCAATAAATGCTAGAATAACATTGGCATTCAATACAATAAAACAATAACTCATTCAGTTAATGCCTTTAATCATTATTCAATTGTTCATAAATAAAACAATGTTACACTAATGATGTAATACCATGAGATGACGGCAACAATTAGGGTTAATAGGGTTAATAGGGTTAGTAGTTAGGGTTTCAATTCAAAGGGTTTGAGAGTGTTATAATCAAGTTTCACTTCAACGTTTGAGGACTTTAGATCAGTGCCTTGGGGTTTAATGGAGTCAAAAGTGAAGGACGCAGGAGTTGAAGGAGGCAAAGATCAAGGACTAGAGGGAGAATTTTTGAGGTGTTGCTAAAGCAAGGTCTCAAAATCAAAACCCTAGGGGAGAGAGGCTCACTACGGTGTTTCTACAGCAAGGCCTCATGCTCTCTCCTCCTTCCTGGCAAAATGACTAGCTCAAGAATAAAGCATACAACCAAAACAAGAGGGTTTGATGAGACAAGGTGTTGCTACAGCAAGGCCTTTCAACAAACCCTATAAAGAGTATGTACCTAGTGTAGTAGACCTAGGCCAGGGACGTCTCACTCTTCTTGGATTCTAGATAGTACGACTAGCAACAGAAGAAAAAGGGAAGAGAGTGTAGCAATGGCTAGGCTCTCTCCTTCTTCAATGGCTGAAAATTTCTCTATCAGGGGACATGAGACAAGGACCTACTTGTGTGCTTGTCACCTAGGGTTTTGATTCAGAAATATTCATAAACATATG
>ML782477.1:513769-529136 GCA_009831015.1 Picea engelmannii | reverse complement strand
GACACTTAGATGCAAAATGGCCTATTTTACCACAGTTAAAGCATTTGAAGGGCAACTTCCCTTGATATTTTCCCGATACTCTCTTTAACCTTCTCACAAATTTTGCTTCAATATCATCTAGTTCTGAATCAATATTCTTATCCACTTTAAAAGAAGCCTCTCTAGTAATGTATTTATCTTTGCCAATTCTCATTTCATATGCAATTAAAGTTCCTATAAGTTGATCAATGGACAGAGTTGTAAGATCATTTAGTTCTTCTATTTCAGAGACTTTTGGATTAAATTTATCAAGCAGAGATCTCAAAATCTTCTGAACTAAGAGTGATTCTTCAAACTTCTCACCAAGACCCTTCATGGCATTCACAAGTTCTTCAACTCTTAAAAAATACTTGCTAACTATTTCATCTTCATTCATCTTTAGTTGTTCAAATTTCAATCTATATGTTTGAAGTTTGCCATCTTTTACTTTCTCATTTCCTTCATAGCTGCTAATAAGTTTATCCCACATTTCTTTGGCAATTTGAAGATGCATCACCTTTACAAACTCTATTTATGCAAGTCCATTCAAGATAGCATTCATTCCCTTAGCATTAAAGCTAAATTCTAACTTATCATCCTTGGAAGCTAGCACAACAGGCTTTATGTATCCAGTCTCTACTACATCCCAAACATCAGCACCTAAGGCCATTAGGTATGTTCTCATTCTAACCTTCCAGAAGGCAAAATTTGTTCCATCAAACAGAGGAGGCTCAGTGGTTGAATTCCCTTCATGACTTGTCATGTTTAAGCTTACAGATCTACCTTTAAATAAAATGAACCCGCTCTTATACCAATTTTTGAAATTACTAAGACAACTGAGAGGGGGGGTGAATCAGTTGTTATTGTGCTTAAACAATTTTAAGTCTATTAAAACATTATTAATCTTTCTTCAAGTGATCATCAATATTATACAACATATGGACAACATAAATAATGAGCATCAGTCACACATAAGATATACACAAAGACAGATTTTCACGAGGAAACCCATAAAGGGAGAAAACCTCTTCTTCTTCGAAATGATAGGCTTTATTTTAAGTTATGTACATCATCTATGTTTGTGCACCAACTCAAAGTGAGGTTACTACCTCTGTTTTACAAGCTTCAACTTGTTGAGAGCACCAACTCTCTGGTTTTTCTAACACCGACTAGAAGGAAGCACCAACTCTCTGAGTATTCCGGCATCAACTGGATGGAAGAACCAACTTCCAGTTACATAGGCTCCAACCTGTATAACAGAGAACACTTGTTCTCCCTTGCACCACCCTACCACCCTGTTTTCTCTGGCTGTAACCAGATGGAAGCTACAACTCCCTGTGTTCAAGCACCCACCTGAACCTCTGAGGAAAACAGTCCTCCCTAGCACCTCCCTACCACCCTAATTATAAATAAATGATTGAATAACCAACAACACAGATAAATTGATTCTTACCACTACTTCTATGTTCTGTAAATCTAGTCTACTTCTAACTGTTCTGCAATTCTTCTCTTCCTATGTTTGTTCTGCAATTCTGCTCTACTTCAAGTTGTTCTGCAATTCTTCTTTGCTACACTATTCTTCTGCTCTGTTCTTATTTGTCTTGACTTGTTGTTTCTTTCTATCTATTCTTTCTCTGTCCTTATCATGCTCTCTTTTCACCTTTTCTCTTATGTTCAGATTATGTTCCCTATCTCTGAGCTTTCTTCACACTGTGCATACTGTAATTTTACCTTTCTATAGTTCAACTCATTTTTTCAGTCAAAATAGCCAACCATGCACAGTCACTCCATGTTTCTTTTATACACTGCTACCACTTCAGTTACCCCTCAAATCTTCTTGGGAAAAAACAACTCAGCGACTGAATCACCAACCATCCAAGAACCATGATTCAGTTCTGCTAACTAAATCGTAACTTATCGATTACCTGTGAGGTGAAACAGTAACCCTTCGATCAAGTTTCCAATTAACCAGCACCTTTGGATTCAATCCAAAGGATTTCACGTTTATCTCATATGCCCACTAGCTATGACCGAGCGCTAAACAGAATTTGAATTTTGTGATTTCGCATTTCATCATTCCTGTTATGAAGGGTCTCGAAACTTCAATTCACGATCACCGAGACTCCGAGATGGAGCTTAGCACCGCTAGTTTCTTCCCCTCATGTGACCACCGGCGGTGACCATCGGCTGCGCCAAAAGGTGCTTCATATTTTGCAAACTTAGGAATTTCATTGAGCTTGATCAATGGTTGAGATCTCCAATGATCCGACGGTCCAGATCTCATCGCGATCTCGCATATTGCAATTCATGTGATGAAGGATCTCGACACTCTAAGTCGTGATCATCGAGACTCTGAGATGGATCTTAGCACCGCTAGCTTCTTCCCCTCACGTGACCACTGGCTGTGACCACAGGGTGTGCTAAAAGGCGCTTCATATTTCATGAACTTAGGAACTTCATCAAGCCTAATCAATGGTCGAGATCTCCAATGATCCGACGGTCCAGATCTCATCGCGATCTCGCATATCGCGATTCCTGTGATGAAGGATCTCGATACTCTAAGTCGCGATCACCGAGACTCCGAGATTGAGCTTACCACCACTAGCTTCTTCCCCTCACGTGACCACCGGTAGTGACCACAGGCTGTGCCAAAAGGTGCTTCGTATTTCACGAACTTAGGAACTTCATCAAGCCTGATCAATGATCCACGATCTCGATGATTCGACGGTCCAGATCTTTTCATGATCTCGCATATTGCGAGTTCCCACACCATGCTTTGTTGACTCCTCCAATGTGCAAGTCAGCAAAATTCCAATCGCTTGCCACATGTCCTATGACTCCAACGGTCAGGATTTTTATCGTGATTTCGCATATCGTGAGTTTGAACCTCTTTCCTTTGGATTTCCCGATCTTCGAAACTCCAAAACGAAACCTTTGTCGTGCTTTGATTGTTTTCCTCCTTCTGAGCTTACACTGTTGATCTTGCCATTATCGCTACGCTACTGATCGTGTTGATGTTTTCCATCAATGACAAACACGCATACTCTGCCTCTGTCTAAAAAAACATTCCAACTTGTAAGTGGATGAATTGATCAAGGGATGTCCAAGCAGGTGGTTTCAATGAAGGCCAAGGATGAAAAATGTTACCTATGGGTACCTTTGTAGAAGGTGAGTTGTACCTGTCATGGATGAAATTCTTTCCAAGCCCATTCATGCCTTTTATTCTTTCTGTTATTTCATTTTTTCTTTCTTTTTTCTTTCTTTTTTCTCAAAAGATAATCAGGGGACACTGTCCTGGCATGGTGACCAGTGGTGACAGCGTTACCCACAAGTACTTTCACAGAAATGAGAAGGTTGGCACATGATGAGACCCCCTTTCCCTTGGCCATGCAACCAAAGGTCACTTCCCTAGTGTGGTAACCAGCTGATGGAAATGTCATACTGCTAGGTACCCATGGACCTAATAGGTTGGCTCGTGATGAGACCCCCTATCCTCTAGTTAGGACTTATTTTATTACTTTTTAGGGTCCCTCTTATTTATTGTTGAGAAGCCTTTTATTGATTTCTCGGGGATCCCTGGGCGAAGCATTTCGAGGTTTTATTCTTAGGATTTTATCTTTTACCAGCTCATTTTTACCTTCTCGGCCTTTAGCCCTTTCTTCCCACTGGATGAGGTGTAATCCTAAAAGAGGTCAACCTAGTGCTTGAACAAGTGGAATGGGATAGGTGAGTGGGAAACAAGATGGAAAAGTGAAACTATGAAGGGAGTGGACGATGTATTCACAGAGACAACCCTAGTGGTTAACCAAAACCAACAGACATAGGCTTACTAAGACACCCTGTCAATCCCCAAAGCATGGTCAAGTGGGAAAGTGTAAGATCCAAACAGTTGTTAGAAATAAAAGGAATCAGATGCATAAATTCAATGGTTTTGATGATCAAAGTGACACATACCATGATACCTGAACTAATTACCTCGTGAAGCAAGAACCCTCTTTCACACAAGACCAAGACGATGGTGGTGGAGGTTGTTGTTGTTGCTGACAGGATAAAGATGCTGGAAGAGAGAAAAGGTGGGCCCTCCAGGGCCATGATGAAGTCAATCGTGCTATCGGTACTCCATGTCTAGGACTTGTGGGCCCCGATACATGATCTCCTAGTTATCCCTGAAAGTGGGGGATAACAGCACCCACTAATGTTGTTTATACGATGAAAAAAAATGAAAATAGGTTTCCAAACATTTATTGACAACTTCTACTTAGCCATCCATCTGGGGATGGTAGGTTATGTTCATGTTCAATTGTGTGCCCTCTAATTTAAACAATTCTTGCCAAAATGTGCTAGTAAAATTCGGGTCATGATCAAACACAATGGAAGTTGTCATTCCATGCAGTTTGAAAATATGATCAATGAAAACTTGCACTACCAAAGTGAGCATAAAAGGGTGTGTTAAGGCACAAAAATCTGCATACTTTGAGAGGCGATCTACCACAACCACGATGATTGACTTGTTTCTAGCTCTTGGAAGGCCCACGATAAAGTCCATGGAGATGTCATTCCAATTAGAAGTTAGAATGGGTAATGGCTGGAGAGATCCTAGGGTCTTGACAGTTTCACCTTTATGGTGTTGGAAAATATCACATTTTATGACAAAGTTAAGGATGTCCTTTCTCATGCCTTCCCAGAAAACATAATGGTGGGCATGAGCATATGTATTTTGGAATCCTGAATGACTCGTGATGGTAGATGAATGTAACTCATTTAAGATCTTGGGCTTGAGTGTTGAAGTCGACGCAGAACCAAGAGCTCCTTATATTGGAGGATATTGTCTTGCCAGGTGTAGCCTGTGTGTGGGTTACGGTCCTCCTTAAGGCATTGAATTAGATGGGATATAGTTGGGTGAGTGATCCATTCTTATAGAACTTCCTCAATCCATTTAGGAATAGGTAATGATAAGGAAAAGAGGGATCCTTCATCCTCATATTTTTTGGACAATGCATCTACCACTACATTGTATTTTCCTTTTTTATATATGATCTCATAATCATAGCCCAGCATTTTGGTTTTCCCCTTGTTTTGTTCTGAGGAGGATAACCTCTATTTGAGAAAATACTTTAGAATATGGCGATATGTTTTGATATAAAAATGGTGGCCTGATAGATATGGTCGCCAAGTGTGCACAGCATGGAGAATGGCCAACATTTCCTTTTCATATGTAGATTTTCCCAAATTATGGCTAGTGAAATAAAGAGGCCTACCCTCGTGTGTTAGAAATACACCAATACCAATGCCTGAAGCATTAGATTCCACAACAATTTTTTTGTTGAAATCAGGGGTGCATAAAATGGGGGTAGTGCACATGGCCTACCTTAAATTTTTGAAAGCTTGTTCTATGGCCAGTGTCCAATGAAATGCATTCTTCTTAAGAAGGTTCTTCAATGGTTGGGAACTTCTGCCATAGTGGTGGAAAATTTTCTTGTAATATTCTGTGAGGCCTAGGAAACCCCGAAGGCATTTCAAGGTCATAGGTCTCGGCCAATCCTACATAGATTGAATCTTTTTTGGGTCCACTCTTACCCCTTCACGGCCCATAATATGTCCCAAGTATTCTACCTTGCTAACCCCAAAAGAAAACTTGGACATTTTGAAAAACAATTGATTGTCCTATAATAATTGGAGTACTTTGTCCACATGTGGTAGATGGGAATCCCAAGTGTGGTTGTAAATGAAGATGTCTTCGAAGAAGACCAGAACAAACTTCCAAAGGTAAGGCTTCAATATGTTAGAAAAATAGGATCGTGGAGCAATAAAATAAAATTAATGTGGAAATAAAACACAGAAGAAACACAATACAATAGAGACACAGATATATGTGGTTCACCCAGTGTGGGCTACATCCACCAAAGAAATTGGCAGGTCCTTCCTTTATTATTATCCAGCAAATGAAGGGATACAACCTACAACAAACCCATTGTAACTTCCTCTTCTTTCTCTCATGGTCTCATCTCTCATAATACAATATTCACAATGATACATAGATGCCATACATTTCCCTCATAAAAGAGGGTTTCCTTCTAGGGAAAAAAAACCCTAACACAACTTCTACCGTCAGATATCTGACCTTATAATGAACGGTCTGGATTTACAATGAAATTACAATATACATTTCCAAGGCAATCTTTCCTTCGAGGCCCGCTTTCCCTCGGACCCCGCAGAGGGGGTAACCCCCCTCTGCACTCCCCCACATGGAAGAGTTTACATTCTTATGGGGTGTAAAGTCTTCATGGGGTATAAACATAGCTAAAAACAAATACCTTTGAATCAGGAAAATAATCAGGCTCCACAACCAACAATCTCCCACTTGGAGATTGATATCAACAACTCCACCGTTGTTGTATATGCTAGAATATAATCCTTCTTGGACCTGGAAAATTTATCATATTCACCTTCATGCTTGAAGACCAACTGAAACTGAGAAGGAACTCATTTTCTCCCTGGTTACTCCCTTTTTTAACATGCCTGCAAGATTTTTTCTAGTGTGTATCTTTTCCAACTTCAAATGTCCATCTTCCAATATGGATCATATGAAATGGTACCTAAGATTTATATTCTTAGTCTTCAAATGGAAGGTTGAGTTCTTTGCAATATGAATGGAACTCTCACTGTCACAGTACAACCTACTATTCTCTTTCTTCTTTCACAATTCCTCCATAAACCTCTATAACCAAATCATTTCTTTACTAGCCTCTGCAGCAGCAAGATAATCTACCTCTGTTGTTGAAAGTGCAACAACCTTTTTTTAGTTTCAAAATCCAACTTATTGTTGTTCCAGCTATTGTAAAAACATACCCTGTGGTGTTCCTCCTGCTATCTTTATCACCTGCCATATATGAATCAACATATCCCTGTAGAACAGTGTTTGAACCTCCAAACCATAATGCATGAGTAGTAGTACCTCTCAAATACATGAGAATCCACTTTACTTCCTCACAATGTTCTTTACCTGGATTGTTCATATACCTACTCACCACTCCCACTGCATGTGCAATATCTGGTCTTGTGCAAACCATCGCATACATCAAACTGCCAATTGTTGATGAATACGGGACCCTAGACATGTATTCTATCTCCTCCTATGTCTTGGGACACATTTCCTTAGTTAATTTGAAATGGTTGGCCAAAGGTGTACTAATTGGTTTTTCATTATTCATTCTAAACCTCGTTGTTGGCCCTTGACCAATTTTTGAAGAATACTTGGTCATATTTGACCACTTTTGGGACTGTGACAACTTGCCAAGGAAGGAGTGCAACGCGAAGTGGAAAGTAAAGAAGCCAGACCTAGTTTTGGGTCCATTTTAGGGTTTTGGGTTGATGTAACAGGAAAGGGATGTTGGCCCATGCGTTTACCCACGCTTAGGMCCATTTTTTAATCTATAAATAGGCAATGTAAATAGAGGAGAATGATAGTAATGTAGACATCTATGTGATGTATAAATGAAAGCTTAGTGCTAGTAACTGGATCTGTGTGATCGGATGTATCTTAGAGTTCTTTGTGCATAAGATCGAAAAGCCAGGTGCAATTTGTTGTAGTCTTCTGATGAAGAGCAAGGAGGAAGGATCTAGTGAGCTTCGCAGATCTTCTGTCCTATGCAAAGTAAGGGTCATTGAAGCTCTATGTTGTAACTGCTTGACTGAGATAATATAAAGAAGACTTTGTGGATGTAGCCCTGGGGTGGGGGTGAACCACGGTAACTATGTGTATAGTGCTTTGTGCTTCAATCTAATGTGTTTATCTCTTTCTTGGCTAAGTTCTTGATGTCATTAAGTAGATCTAGTTATGCTTTGTGCTGATGATATATGAATGAACATTAGATCTAACATATAAAATGATTAGTTCTTGATATGTTGAATCTAACCTATATTTCTGTGGCTAAGTACTGAATCGTTTTTAGTATAAGTATTCACTGTGATGCTTTGTTCTATCTGCGAAGTACCAGTCAGGTTAAATATTGATGAAGGATCTATGCTAAGTGCCCTGTAAAATATATAATCACAGATCAGTGTCCCAGCTAAGGTTCCAGACATCTAAGTCCTGTAACGACCCCTGCCTCTACCTCGAGTGAGACTTCATCTGCTTCGCAGGTGTTACCGAAAGGGTCGGTATTTAGGGTTTTGTTGGTGTGCTCTTGAGCATTGAAAAATGGGTCTGCCCCTGTGCCAACACTTTCCAACACCTTATCTATGTACTCACTCTGAAACAATGTCAATTTGAAATTTTTCTTGTCTCTTGTTATTCTCATACCAAGGATTTTCTTTGCAGCACCCAAATCCGTCATCGCAAGTGAATTAGCTAATTTATTCTTGAGCACTTTTATATCATGCATATTAGACCCTGCAACAAGCATGTCATCTACATACAATAGCAAGATAATATAGATTCCATTTTCTATCCTTTTAAAATAAACACAGTGATCAGAATGACATCTACTATAACCATGTTCTGTCATAAACTTGTCAAAGTTCAATACCACTTCCTTGGATCTTGCTTTAGGCCATACAAGCTCTTCTTCAACCTGCATACCAAATTATATGTCCCTTTGACCTCATACCCCTATGGATGCTGCATATAAATCTCTTCCTCCAAATCCCCATGAAGAAAAGTTGTTTTTACATCCAACTGTTCAAGATGAAAATATTCTACTGCCACAAGACTTAAAATAGTCCTAATTGAAGTCATTTTAACAACAGGAGAAAATATTTCATCAAAATCTATACCTTTCTTTTGTGCAAACCCCTTTACAACAAGTCTAGCCTTTTACCGCTTTTTGCCTCCATATTCTTCCTTCAACTTGTAAATCCATTTATTTTGTAATGCTCTTTTTCCTGCAGGCAACTGAACCAAATCTCAAGTCAAGTTATTTACCAGGGAATCCATTTCCTCTTTCATTCCTTGCTCCCACTTCTTTTTTGTGTCTACCTACATTGCCTCTTCATAACATTTTGGTTCACCAGAATCAGTCAACAATAAATAATACAATGAAGGATATTATCATTCAGGGGGTCTACTTAACCTAGTAGATCTTCTAACAACACTTGCAGGAGTTTGAGGTACATGTTGATCTTGTTGTTCTACATTTTGATTTTCTGGTGCCTTTGGAATTTCTTTTTCAGTGATCTCATCAAGCACTATGTATTCTGGTTTTTCCTTTTTTTGTTTCTTTCCCTACAATTGATCTTTGTACATGACCTTATCATTGAATATGGCATCTCTACTCCTAATTATTTTGTTATTTTCATAATCCCATAAGCGATAACCAAAACCATTAACATTGTATCCAATAAAGGTACACTTCTTGTATTTTACCTCAATCTTTGTTCTATTTTATTTATCAATATCGACAAATTATTCATAACCAAAAGTCTTCAAAAAAGAATAGTTTACCTTTTTACATGTCCATGCCTCCTATGGAATTCTACCATCCAAAGAGATTGAAGGTCCTTTGTTTATTAAGTAAACAGAGGTATCTACAGCATCTGCCTAGAGATGTAATGGAAAACTAGCATGCAATCATATACTCCTTGCATGCTCCATGATTGTCTTGTTCATCCTTTCTGACACACCATTTTCTTGTGGTGTTCCTGGAACTATCTTCTCTCTATGAATCCCATGGTATGAAAAGTAACCATCAAAATCCTTGCTGCAATATTAACCTCCATTGTCTGATCTGAGACACTTCAACCTTTTTCCTATCTCATTCTCAACCAAAGCTTTCCAATTCTTAAAAGTATCAAAACCATCAATTTTTTGTCGAATGCAATAAACCCATTTTTTTCTAGGTGCATCATCAATAAAAGTAACATAATAATGATATCCACCAAGATATGATAAATGAGTTGGTTCCCATACATATGTATGCACAAGCTATAACCTTTCACTCTTCTTTTCTTTTCCAACTCTGAGTAATCTGATTCTCTTATGTGTTCCATAAACACAATGCTCACAGAAATCCAAATCAATTTTTTTAAGATCTGGGAACAAATTCCTTTTGTGAAGTATCTGCATCCCCTCCTCACTCATGTGTCCAAGCCTATGATTCCACAATGTTGTATCCACTCCTGTAGAAGCTAAAGAGATATAAGAGTCAGTATTACCAGTACATAAATACAATTTACCTACCTTCTCTCCTTTTGCTATCACCAATGATACTTTGGTGGCTTTCCACACCTTATCTGTAAATATGGATATACAACCTTCACTTTCCAACTGCCCTGTTGACATTAGATTTTTTCGTAGATATAGAACATGTCTTACCTCTTTCAACAACCATTTATTTCCATTGCTTTGATTTATTTTTACCTTTCCCATTACAACAATTTTGCATGGTGCATCATCACCCAAATGAACCTGTCCAAAATCACCTTGAACATAATCTAGAAAATGTTTCTTATGGCGTGTGGCATGAAATGAAGCCCCTGAATCTACTACCCAAGAATCAAAAATATTATCTATAGAAATAATCAAAGCATCTTGTAACACATCACCTGTTACATTTGCTTCCTGATTTTTCTCCCACTGTCCATCTCTTTGTTTCTTTGGAGCTCTATAATCTTTCTTCAGATGTCCTTTCTTTCCACAATTCCAACACTCTATCTTTCCAAATCTATATTTGGATCTGCCCTTCCTATAATTCTTGTGGTTCCCTGAGCCCTTTCCTCTATCCTTTTGTCTTCCCCTGTTCTCCATGTTTAACGCATCACTTGATGTCTCACCTATGATTTTCCGTCGCATTTCCTCACTAAGGATAACATCAATAAAATCATCAAATTTTAAGTATTTGAACCAGAGACAGATTTACTTACAGCCATGACCAATTCGCTCCAGCTTTCTGGAAATGAGAATAATATTAGAAGAGCCCTCACCTCATCATCAAAGTCCACTTTTACAGAACTTAGTTGATTAGTAACCGTATTAAATTCATTTAAATGATTTGCAATAGACCCACCTTCTGACATATTCATATTAAATAATCTCTTCATTAGAAATACCTTATTGGACGCTGAGGGTTTTTCATACAATTTATCCAATGCATCCATCAGATCCTTCATTGTATTTTCTTTCAAAATATTGAAAGTCGTTGATGCTGCCAGGATCAACCGTATCGTTCCTAGTGCCTTTCTATCAAGAACCTCCCATTCTTCATCCTTCATGGTCATCGTCTTCCTTTGTATTCCACCCAATGGTAGGAATAGATCCTTCTGATATAAATAATCCTCCATCCGCATCATTCATAACTAGTGGTTTTGGCCATTAAATTTCTCGACCCTAAACTTTTCATCTTCCGCCATTACTCCCACTCGAACCAAGAACCCTCTTTTCATGCGAGTTACCTTTTTCTTTGATACCAGTTGTTAGAAAAACAAGATCGTGAAGCAATAAAATAAAACAAATGCGGAAACAAAACACAGAAGAAACACAATACAATAGAGACACATATATACGTGGTTCACCCAGTGTGGGCTACGTCCACCAGAGAAATTGCCAGGTCCTTCCTTTATTATTATCCATCAAATGAAGATATACAACCTATAGAAAACCCATTGTAACATCCTCTTCTTTCTCTCACAGTCTCATCTCTTGGAATACAATAGTCACAATGATACATAGTCGCAATACATTTCCCTCATAAAATAGGGTTTCCGTCTAGGGAAAAAAACCCTAACATAACTTCTACCATCAGATCTGTGACCTTATAATGAACAGTCCAGATTTACAATGAAATTACAATATACATTTACAAGGAAATTTTTCCTTTGGGGGCTCGCTTGCCCTCGGACCCCGCAGAGGGAGTAAGCCCCCTTTGCACTCCCCCGTGTGGAAGAGTGTACATTATTTTGGGGTGTAAAGTCTTCATGGGGTATAAACACAGCTGAAAACAAATACCTCTGAATCATGAAGATAGTCAGGCTCCACAACCAACACAATATTTTATTCATGGGACTTTGGAAGGTAGAGGGAGAATTACAAAGACCAAAAGGCATTATCAAGAATTAATAATGGCCTTCATGAGTTTAGAAAACAATCTTAGGGATATCTACTTCATTCATCCAAATTTGGTGATATCCTGAGCGAAGATCCAATTTGGTGAATACACAAGTGCCCTAGAGTTCATCCAACGGGTCATCAATGATAGGAATCGGAAATTTATCCTTGATGGTCAATTTATTAAGGGCATGAAAATATGGACACATGCACTAAGAACCTTGTTTTTTTAAGACCATCACAATCGGGGATGAATATGGGCTAGTACTTCGGCAAATGGCACCAGTCTCCAATAGTTCCTACACTATTTTCTAGATTTCATTTTTTTAAGCAAATGGATACCTATAGGGGCGTACATTGGGGGATTCACTTCCTAGAAGGAGAGGGATATTATGATCATGTTCACCTCTAGAGGGAGGTAATACCGTGGGTGTCTCAAAAATCTTATGGTGCTTGTCCAAGACCATTTGTAGATCAAGATGAACTATTGGGGAGATTGATCACTTGCCTGGATAGCATTAAGTTGATAAATCACACCATGGTGGTCTTTCTTTAGGAGTTTCTCCATCGGGTGAGAACTGATAATTTATGGGGAGACAACTTGTAGGCCTTGGAGGGTATAAGTGTGAGAATATTGAGTAAAGCTCATATATAATTCCTGATAATCCATGATAATTGGTCCCAGAGTGTGAAGCCATTAAACCCCCAAGACAATATCACAATCGCCTATGGAAATGGAAAACATGTGAGTTTTTAGATGATAATCGCTCATTTGGATTTTAACATTCTCATTGCGGCCCCCACAGTTATTTGTACCACCATTAGCTATAAGAATTTGAAAATTATAAACTGGTCTAACAAAGAAATTGACCTCATCGGGGACTTGGTGATGAATAAAATTATGGGTCATACCACTATCAATCAACACCATGACCAGACTATGTTTGATGTATCCCTTGATTTGTAATGTTTGTTGGGAAGAAATACCCACGAGGGCATGGAGAGATATGACAGGCTCCTCCGATACCACAGGTGTTGCAACTGGATCTGGGATGTGGAAAATTGGTTGTGTGTCTTCGGAATTGGGATCCTCATATGATGGTATGTCTTCATAGGAGGTGGAATTTGACGCATCAATCTAGAAGAACTTTTGTTCATGAAATTTATGGCTCGGGGAATACTTTTCATCACAGTAATAGAAAATTCCTTACTTACGACGTTCCTTCATTTCATCTAGAGATACCCTTTGGACCTTCAAAGTTTGTGTCAGAGCTGGGGTATCCCCTGTAGAAGGATGGTTGGTAATTGTAGCACGTAGGGGTTGGGTCTGAAGAGTGGTCTCTGCTTCTAGTCCTAATTGGAAATCCTGCAACCATGTAATAGGATGATACATGTTCACATGAGCTTGAATGGTGTCCTTTAAGCCATTGATAAAACATTCAACATAAAACTCATCCAATAAGCCCTCAGTTCTGATAGCCAACCATTCAAATGTCATGATGAAGTATACTATTGGCTCAATTTGGCGTAGCTAGGTGAGTCATTCCAAAAAATGATATTCCCTAGAAAAATGGACACAAATTTCTTTGGTGAACATGTTCCAAGTGGGTAGACTGGGATAACATTTCTTATGCCACTTCCACCACTACCATCATTCTAGATCAAAGTACAGAACCCCGACATGGATTTTGGTCTCATCATCCCAAATATCATGGAGGGAGAAGTATTGTTCCATTTGAGAGACCCACCTTGTTGGGTTTGATCCATCAAATTTATGTATTTCAACTTTGGGAACCTTATTCCAATTGTTTGGAGAACACCAAGGGGAGTGGGACAAATGTGTATTCCCATAATGGGAAGAATGAGGGTCCTTAGAATAGGACTCAGTGTGCTTACCCATGATGAGTTTCATCATTTCCCAGAATTCTTGGCAGAGGGAGTCCTGGAATTCAGTTCTCAGGGAGGAAATATTATGGGTGAGGGAGTCTTGGAAATTGTGGTTTAGGTCATGTGAGAGTTGGTCTAGGTTGGTCGCCCTAGACTCCAAGTCTTCCTGATTCTGAGCATAGGTGGTAGGGGCCATTGTGGAGGCTTAGGTAGAAAATGAGATTGGCAGGAAGGGAATATGTTCCACAGAAATTGATAGGTACCACGGAGATCAAGACGAAAAGAGGAATCCAATGGGATAGGTCAAAAATAAAGGTGTTGGGAAAGGGTTGGATCCACGGGAAAAAAAGTCTTAAAAATGAAGGGTACTACTGTGATCTTAATAATAATGCAGTGGTGAAATACCCAAATTCTTAACAAGAAGAAATATGTAGTAATTTCACAACCTGAGTGTAGACGACAAGGTTGCACGATAATAGATTTGTTATATTTCTGTCCAATGGGTTTCGATTTTTAGGGTGCCTACAGACAAGGTTTTCCCTATGCTATAGCTCTCTGATATAAGTGTGAGGTCAAACAGTAGTACTCGACCCAATATCTCAATGCACCAACTAAGGAGGCTAGACCATACCCTTAGCCATATTACCTGATTACCCAGGTACTAGCGAGTATCTTCTCAAGTGATGTTCTTGGTGGCACTAAAGCAGTAAGGTGATCGATCGGTTTATCTATAGAGGGCTTCAGGATATCTAGGCCAGTACTTATACAGGTGTTGTCTGGTGCGCTACCACTTGAAGGGGTACCAACAAGGGTTACAAGGGTGGCCAACAACATGCGCTTAAGTACCACTTGTTGTTCTTTTGTATATTCTTCCCCAACTGTGGATTTATGTGTTGAATGACAGATCACTGTAGATTTAATATGTCGAAATATGTCTCTACCCTGAAAAAAAATTTACCCACAGCTTTTTATAAGGAAAGTGCTATGATACCACTTGTAAGATATCATATGTAATATAACATGCAAAAACGGGAATATTCAGTAGATATCAATGGAACAATGAAATATTGAGTAGAGAAACACAAAAAATGATACCTTTATTCAAAAAAAACAATGTTCACTTTGTTGGATCATGTTGTCATTGATGCTAATGGTTTGATTGATTGATGTCATTGATTGATGTCAAGTGATTGATTGATGTCAAAGGATTGATTGATTGATGATTGATGTAATATAATATTTATTGTCCTTGATAAGAATGCATAGATGAAGATGGATCAATGAGTTGTCATTGATACATGATGAAGATGGATCGATGTGGTTTCAATGGTATATGATGCATTGTTGAAAAAATGTATAGATGACTCATTATTGTCTTATCATGATTGATAAGGTGCACAAATGGATTAACTCCAAAGTGGT
>ML782477.1:460841-475280 GCA_009831015.1 Picea engelmannii | reverse complement strand
ACTAGGAGTCAATGTCGTACCTACTAATATGAACAACTCTTGCCAAAACGTACTCATGAATATGTTGTCCCTGTCACCGATAATGGTCTTGGGTAGGCCATGTAGTCTGAACACCTCTCTGAAAAATAATCCGGCCACCCGTGTTGCGCTGAAGTCTGTGGCTATGGAAAAGAAGTGTGCAAACTTTGTCAACCTATCTACCACCATGAAAATGCAATCCTTCCCCTGTGCTCGGGGCAAACCGGTGATGAAATCCATGGATATACTTTCCCACTTGTGTTATGGAATGGGTAGGGGTTGCAACAATCCTGCAGGGTGTGTTTGCTCATCCTTGTTTTCTTGGCATGTGGTGCACTCTTTGACATGCTTAATCACATCCTCCTTGAGGCCTTTCCATGCAAACCTCTCTCTCACCTGCTTGTACATCTCACTGATGCCCTGGTGTCCTGCTACTGGTGAGTTATGACATGCATGCAGGATCTTAGCTTTGAGAGTTGATCCAGGAACTAAGAAGATTCAGCCTTTGTAATAGATGAGGTCCTTTATGACCCTGAAGTTGTCGTCTTGTATTTGTCCATCCAATAGTTGACAAGCGAACTGATCCTTTGCATATTCCACTATCAAGTGATCCTTCTAGTCAACTGACATACCGGACATGGAAAAAATGGATGGCCTCCTGGATAATGCATCGGCTACTGTGTTGTTCTTCCCCTTGACAAATTAAATGTCGAAGTCATAGGCATGTATTTTTCTTACCCATTTCTGTTGTCTTTCATTCAAATCCTTCTGCTCTAGTAGATATTTAAGACTGTTATGGTATAATTTGACCACAAACCTTGCACCTACCAAATATTTCCTGAACTTGGCTAGTGCATGCATGATAGCCAACATTTCTTTGTCGTAA
Source organism: Picea engelmannii (assembly GCA_009831015.1). Classification (NCBI taxonomy): domain Eukaryota; kingdom Viridiplantae; phylum Streptophyta; class Pinopsida; order Pinales; family Pinaceae; genus Picea; species Picea engelmannii. The sequence continues at coordinate 474,376 of ML782477.1, read as the reverse complement.
ATGTTGTAAATTAGTTCAGGACCCTTGAGTTTCTGATTTTCATAGGCAATGGGGTGCCTATTCTGCATCAACACGGCCCCTATACCTTCCCCCGATGAATCACACTCCAAGGTGAAGGGTATGCCGAAATCTGAGAGAGCTAGAACTGGATAGGTACTCATGACTTCTTTCATTTTCTCCATCGTGGGTTGGGCCTTGTCACTCCATTTGAAGGACTCATTTTTCGTCAGGTCAGTCAAGGGTGTGCATAGTTGAGAGAACCCTTTAACAATTTTTCTGTAGTATGTGCATAGGCCCAGGAATCCCCTCAGTTCTGTGAGTGTCTTCGGAGTAGGCCATTCCTTAATGGCTGTTATTTTCTCCTGGTGTACCTGTACTACTTTTTTCCCCTATGATGTGTCCCAAGTAGAGTACCTCTGTCATCCCAAACTCACACTTGGATTCTTTGGCATATAGTGATTATTCTTCCATGATTGACAGGATTTGGTCCACATGTCGAAGGTGTTCCTCCCAGGTTTTGTTGTAAATGAGTAAGTCATCAAAGAATACCAACAAGTGTTTCCTCAACTGTTTGTTGAACACATGGTTCATGCAGGACTGGAATGTGGCTGGGGCATTGGTTAACCCAAAGGGCATTACCAAAAACTCATAATGTCCGTAGTGACACCTAAAGGTTGTTTTTGAGATGTCCTCCTCCCTCATCTTGATTTGATGGTAGCCTGAACGGAGATCATTTTTTGTGAAATAGATAGCTCCATGCAACTCATCCAGCAACTCATCAATCCTGGGTATGGGGTACCTGTTTTTTATCGTCTTTTTATCAAAGCCCGGAAGTCAATGCACATTCTCATTGTTTAGTCCTTTTTCTTAACCAAGACTACTGAAGAAGCGAGCGGGCTTGAACTTGGCCTGATGTGTCCCATGTCTAGAAGCTCTTTGATGGCCTTCTCTATCTCATCTTTATACTTCTTGGGATGCCTATAGGGTGTGGTGATAATTGGTTTAGCCCCTTCTTCTAGCTCAATGATGTTCTCAAACCCCCTGTCTAGGGGCACACCTGGAGGAATCGGCCCAAACACCTTGTGGTGCCTGTCAAGGATCTTTTTAATCTCCGGAGCATAATGCACCTTTCCCCTCTCATCCACCTGTGTTGATACTTTACATTCTGCTGCGTATACAATTTCTTCCCTTCTGAAGATGGATTCCATCCTCTTGGTCATGACCACTCTGGCAGAGTTACCTGTGATGCCTCTGAGCACAACCTTTCATCCTCCTTCCTCTACAAAGGACATTTCCAAGGTCTTGTAATTGGTTGTGATGCGACCTAAAGTGTTGACCCACTACACCCCTAGGATGATGTTGGTATCGGGAAGATCCATCACATACACATCCTGAACTAACTCATGCTTTCCTAAGGTAAGTTTCATACCAGGTATGTATCTGTAAAAGGGCATAGTACTCCCGCCTACTACCTCTACTTTGAACCCTTGAAACTCTATTGTAGGTATGTTCCTCCTCTTTAGTAATGCCACATCAATGAAATTGTGGGAAGCTCCTCCATCAACCAGAACTGAGACTCTTTGTCCCTGCAAGACCCATCTCATCCTGAAGGTGTTGAACTTGGGTACCCCACTGATAGATGCCAAGGTAGCCTTCTCTCTAGCCGCACAGTCAAGTTCTGGAACCTCCTCTTCTCCTGTCTCTGCAGTTTCAGCCTCAATGTTTTGTATCTGACCATACTCTTCCTCCTCTTCATTGTCAGAGGTAACTTCTATATAGTGAACCTGGCGACATCCCATGCACTTATGTGAAGGATTCCAAGGTTCTTTGTAAGTGAAGCAGAGTTGCTTTCTCCTCAGTTCCCTTCTGGCATTGTCATCCATCCTACCACGGCCCCTATCAAATCCCTTTGGGTCACGTCCCCCCTGATTCATTGGAGGTCTTTGATCCCTTCCTCCATTGTTAAGAAGTGGTCTGGGTATGAATCTAGGCTTCGCAGCTATCCCCAAATCCCTCGCCTTCCAAATGGCCTCCTGTAGGTTGTGGGGTTTAAAGGCCTTTACCCAACCCTTCTGTGAAAAGCATCATGAGCCTGGTTGGGGACATATCCTATACCATAACTGCCAATCTCTGAAATTCATCAATATACACTTCAACCTTACCTGTTTGTTTCAGTTGGGTAAGCTCCCAGAAATGTAGCTCAGGATCTCCTTGGTCAAATCTATCAATGAGCCTCTGAGTGAACTCTATATAGGATACAATATGATTGTGTCCGAGTGTGGTGAGTCCATGATACCACCAATCATGAGCCTTTCCATCCAGGTACATAGTGGCGAATTTGATGGCCTCCATCTCCCTCATGGGGTTGAGTTGCAGGTAAGTATCCAACTTTTGTACCCAAGATTGAGCTATCATCTTGGTTGTACCATCAAAGTATGGAATTTCTCTTTTTCCCACTCTTCGTTCAAACTCAAAGCTGCCCATGTTATTTGTCTTGGGTTGATTTCTGAACTTGAGTTGACAATACTGGTCTACGGACATCTGTTTTTGGATCTTCATATCCAAACTGTAGTATTCATTGATACTCCTCGCCAATTGTCCCACAAAATCTTCAACCAATTCCTGTTGCCCTAGCTCATCTATGAATGTGGGAATATACGGTCTCGGGTTGGCTCTGCCACTCATATGTCGGCCAAGCTGTTCATCTGTGAATGTGGGTATATATCTCCTCGAATTGATCCTGCTACCCATTTGACCCTAGAGCATGTCTCCTTCCAAACTCCCCTCAGATATAGAATCTGTCTCTGGATTATGTCTGATCTCCTCATGAATCCCACCGGATCCACCAGCCTCCTTATGCCCATAAGTATCAGGGTCTTTCCCCTTATGTGCCATTTCCATTAGAAACGTAGTTAGCTTGGATTGGTTCATGTTCATTATCTGCAGGTTCTCGACAACTTTCTTCAATGTTTCAGAAAGCTCAACCTGTCCCTTCCTGTTGGTTTCATGGTATTCATCCAAATATTGGACCAAGGTGCTTTCCATGCGGTTGACGGATTGCTGGAAATTGTTAAATTCCACTGCTACGAGAGTCAAGTCTACAGCTTCATGGTCATCTCTGGATCCTTCCATCTCTGCCTATATTTCACTATTGGGTTTCTTCCTCTGACCCATAAAGTTATCGTTGTACCTTTGCATGCGTCGATCCTTCCACAGGCTTGGAGGATCGAAGCTCTGATACCACTGTAATGATCCCAAGCCAAATTATTTCTTGGAATCACTAACTACTACTAATCTATTGATGTGCAGGTATTTATTGAGTTATTAAGTGCATACAAGATTCATCAACACATGAAGATCACAATATATTCAAGATGTAGAAGCACAAGCAAAGATTTGACCTTTTTATTATGAGCAATGTAAGATCAATACAATAAATGGCCGATCTGGCATAAACCTTAGATGGACATACAAGCAATAGATATGAGCTGCTACAAAATGCTCCCAACAATACAAAATAAGCCTCCAAAGGCTGGATATACAATGAAGACTGAATCAAGTAGATCTGAGTCGTACTAATGCTAAACCTCCAAGCTGGAAAGCGCCACGCCCTGCTAGAATGCTAAAACCCTCAATAATTCGACCCTGCTACCAAAAGTGTCCAATCATCCCGAGAAATATGCCAAATGATAGATCGGGCAACTGTAAGGACAACCCAGATGTCCAAATTCCCAAATCCACTCTCAAATCCTATAGATCTGAATTCCTCCACTAAATGGTGTGCCCCACTGGATGACTGAAACCCTAGTTGGTTCAGCCCTGATGAAGGAGGACTCCAAATGCTATGAAACTCTCCAAGAATATAGATCGAGCTATGAGAATCCAGTGGGACAAGTTTCGGACTCAGATCTCAAGCAGATCTCCCTAGATCTGAGTTTTACTGAATCACAGGATGTCCCCTATGGCTCCAAGATGTCCCAATCTACATGCAAATGTAGAATGATGATAACCCTCCATAAAATCCCTCAAACTGATGGTCATGCCCCTGCAAACAAAACCCAATTGTCGGAATGGCCCCAGGCCCTCAGGATAAGATGGATTGAACCTCCCTCTAGATGATGGTGCGCCCTTGCTGGAAACAAAAGAATAGTACGGCCTGCTACCTTCTGAAGTGCTAGATGGAGATGGGCTGAGACTAGAATGGTGTGGAGGATTCTTTCATCCCTGAGACCAAGCTGCAGAACAAGTTGAGTGGATATTTGACCACTGAGTTTCTCACAAGAGTTTGTACAGCAAAACCCCCAAACTGAATGCTCAAGAGAAATAGCAAATGCTAATCCAAAACCAGAATGCCTAATAGGTGTGCCCTGGCCTCTTACTTATACTTTTTCCTTCTAATTCTCTGTTGAGTTAGGTTAACTCCCAGGGTTAATCTTCTATTCTTCTGTTGAGTTATCTTTTACCCTTAATCCTTTTTCCTTTCTTAAGTCAACTTAAGAATATAACTTTAGCCTCCTTGACTTCCCCCTTCAGTGTAAGACTATGACCTAGTGGGGGTGCGCAGGCCACTGAGTCTCCACATCACCTCTCTAAGAGGTGGGGGACATTACACATTCATCCGTCAGGACTAGCGGCACTCATCCGTGGAGACAAGTGGCTTCCATCTGGACCTAACATGTGGCACTCATTCCAGGTCATTTTGTTGTGTCATTCACCCTTTTCCATGTGACACGTGTCATCATTTTTTGATGACATGACAGTGAATTGGCGTCAGGCCACCACGTTAGATTTGTGAGATCGTCCTCCGAGAGGTATTCTTGCTCAGCATTCAAAGCTCCCAAGTGCCAAAATTGGCTCCATCTCTAAACATGGTTAAATGGATTCTGGCGTTGGTAGGCTGATAAATTTTAGGAGGGGCACTAAATTAGTAGGATTTCCCATATCGCAGATTGCGACAGGATTGACAGCCACACTTCATTGTGGGGACAGAAAGTGCTCAAATGCTAAAATATTAGAGTGGTCTCACAATTGAAACCACTATATATATAAATAAGTATGTGGCAGTTGGTGTTGGATTGTAGGGGTCAGAGCGGTGTGGATCCAAACCTCCCTTCATGGATCCAAAAATTGTGTGCTTATATAGGGTCCAATCCGAGATTAGTGCATGGAAAAAGAATCTGGGAGAATATCACAAGGAGAAGCAGAGTGTTAGTAGACCTTACTAGTATGTCACTAGAGAAAGGGAACAATCAACTGCCCCCTTAAATGGAAGCATGGAGGGTCTGGTCGAGGAGACAGAAAACTATCAGCCCGAATAAGTTAATGAAAGGAGGATTGGTGGTTGAACAACTAACTACCCCCTAAAATGGAAGCATGGAGGGTATGGCAAAGGAGACAGAAGGTTGTCAGCCTGAAGTACCATCGAGGGAAGTTTTTCATGCAAGCCCATATTGACTCGATTTTCCTTCTAACAGAAGGAACAGGACAAACAAGAGAAGACACTAGCTACCGTCTGGATTATAAATACATCAGATGAATTATTTGAGAGGTTCGGATGGTTGAGCAGAGCTCCCCTTTTGTAATATTTTGACTAAGAAGAGTTGTTCTCTGGTTATGTATGGGAGTTGAGACATTTTTGTTAATAGAAGTCAATTTCCTTTCATAATCATGTTTCCTCTTACTCTGAAATGCCCATGATTGGATGATCCATATGAGATGGTGTGGTTGTGTTATAATGGAGGTTTGATTATAATGTTACTATGAATGTTTTTCAGTGTTTTAAATTTTAAGATCAAGAGGTTCTTATGACTGATTTTTTTTTATCCTAGCTACTTGAAGGCCTGATGCTTATAGCAGAACTATCCATCTTCCTCACTAAGTCTTCCTTTTATTCACCTTTATCCTTAAACCATTGACTGAAGTTAATCAAAACCTCATTTTCCTATGCATGCTAGCCCAGTTTTCTTTATTAAAACAATCTTAGGTTGATTTTTTTCCATTTGACATTTCATCATTAATTTACATTCACAAACCTTTTTGATGGGTACTGGGATTATCCTCTTGCAATCTGGGGGTGACTCTCAGTGCTAACATTTCTTGGCACCGTTGTTGGGGAATGAATTGAAGACATTTCCTTGGGATTGAACGATAAAGAAATATTGATTTTGAAGGTGCATTAGAATTCAGTACATTAAAGATTGTAGCTTGCACCTGGTGACTCCAATGTTTCAGTTGTGGCTCCCAAAGGAAGGCACACAAGGTCTACTCCACATCTACCTCTGGAAACACCTGAAGTTGACCAAGAGAGGATTATCAAGAAAGGAAATAATTCTCAAGAAGGCTTTTTAGCTATTGTACCAGGTACTTCTGGTCATTTAAATTATTCTACTTTTAAGACTCTAGTAGCTAAATCAAATTCTCCTCTTTCACTTTCTATTGGAGTTTCTAGAAGCTTGGATTTTGAAAATGTTCCTGTCGAATACTCTTCTTTTAGCCCCAAATCGAAAGAATAAAATTTTGAAACCCTTGCCTCTCCTGACGTTCTAAATTGGTTTAGACTAAAGTGCTTAAAATATTTTTCTTCTTTAGGTCTTCCTACTACTCCTCCATCCAAGATTCCTCTTTCTCCAAGATTCCAAGTTGTAGTCCTACCTGTCAAAGTCCCATCTCCCCCTTGTTCTCCTACAGTTCACAACCCAATGGTAGGTGCTAACCTTCCTAGAAATAGGATGGATGCCATAGTTTTTGATAGGTATGCCCCTCTTGTTTTACCTCGGCCTATGAATGCTCTCCCAATTGGAGACTACCTCAAGTACATGCCCAAGTTCACAGGGGAGGAAGACATAATTGCATAAGAACATCTTGCAGCCTTTTATAGTTATGTAGACAACCTTAACAGTGAAAATGAAGATGTATGGATGAGAGTATATGTACATAGCCTTGATGGTGAGGCTAGAAAATGGTTTAGGGGTTTGACTCTTGGATCTGTGGTTGGGATTGAAGCATTGGATGATGCTTTCTTGAGACATTGGGGGGATAAAAAGGATTTCCTTTATTATATTACAGAATTTGGGTCACTTAAGAGGAAGGAGGGGGAATCTGTTTCAAACTTCTCAAAAATATTTAATAAAATGTACAACAAGATTCCCACTAAAATAAAGCCTACAGAGACCTCTGCCAAATTTACCTATGTCAGTGCTTTTGACCCTAAATTTTTCCTCATGTTGAGAGAAAGAAGAGCTACCTCTCTAGCCCATATGCAAGATGCGGCTTTGGAAGTAGAATCTAACATATTGGTAGCTAACAAACTTAGGGGAAAATATGATAGATATGGAAGGAAAGGTAGGGTTGAAGCTTCAACGCCTGAATCCCCTGTTGTCCACCCTCAATTTGATGAACTTACAAAACTGGTAAAATCACTTTCCACTGAAATGGAGAAGTTGAAACTTGAAGGAAAACAAAACTATAGAAGGACGCAGAATGTTGATAATAGAGGTAATTTTAGAATACCAAATAATTCCCCTCAAGTCCTCCCAAGATATCAAAGGAATAGGGATAGGGATGATCAAAAAGTCCAAGCCCCTCTCCAAAATAACCTTGTTTCTAATGAAGAAAGAGAGGATGAAGAAAATGATCCTGGAATCCATTGTTTTGGTGACACTTCTTCATCTCCTCATTTGACCCAATATGAATATGAAGAGTCTCTCATGGATGGCCAACTGAATGAATTGAATAAAGTGGAAAAAACCAATGACAATCCAAATAAATGCAACCTAAGGTCAAAAAAGAAAGAAGGAAAGACTGACACTTTTGTTCGGCCCACTAAAGCAGAAAATTTTGCTAAGGTTGTGGAAGTTGGAAGAAAAGAAAAAGATGTGCAAAACCCCCAGGCATTGGCTAAGATCCCTACCCCAGGAGTTAAGGAGATTTTGAAATCCCCATCCTCTTTTAGCTTTGAGAGTGAGATTCAAAAAATTAAAATCCCTATACCTTTTTTGGAGCTAATTAAGAATAAGGAATTTAAAAGGTATATTTCCAAAATGTTGCAGCTTGAACCTTCATCAAATTCCACAGATTCAATCAACCTTCAAGATGAAAAAACAACAGTCATCCTGGGAGCTTTGGTAGAAGATAGGGCATCTCATATGAGACAATTTCTTGATGGATTTAGGGGCATCTCATAACCTCATGCCTAAAATTGTCATGGATGAGCTTGGGTTGAAAATTACAAAAACCTACCATGACCTGTACTCATTTGATTCCAGGAAGATGAAGTGTCTTGGGGTTATTAAAGACATGGTTGTTACCTTGTTCCAATTGCCAATGAAAAGTGTGGTCATGGATATAGTGTTGGTTGATTCCCCCCCTAAGTTTTGGATGCTCTTGTCAAGATATTGGATCAAAATACTAGGGGGAACTTTGTATATGGACCTTTCATATGCCACCATTCATGTGTTTGGGGGAGAACATAGAAGGATTTACATGGAGGCACAATTATCCTACATCATAAGTGATGAAGCAAATTCTACCAACCACCCTATTTTTCCACTCGATAATGATTTAGGATCCAGTATATTATAGCTCATTGATGCTCCTCGACCCCCTATTGAAATCAGAAAACATCCAATCAGATATTGTGAATATCCTCCTCCTAATAACTTTGTTTGGAAGATGTTTTTTGATGGGGCCTCTTCTAAGGAGGGTGGTGGTGCTAGGGTAGTCTTTATTTCTCCTACCCAAGAGATCATATCTTTGTCCTATAAGCTTGAATTTGAAGCTACAAACAATGTGACAGAATATGAGGATCTTGTTTTGGGTTTGAGGGATGCTAAAGACATGAGGATTGAAGAGCTAGCATTGTTTGGAGATGTTGAATTAATTGTTCATCAAATTAAAAATGCGTATCAAGATAAACACCCTAGGTTAAGAACTTACAGAAATTAAGTTTGGGATCCCGTTGATAGTTTCTTCTTAGATTTTAATATCTCATTTATTCCAAGAGAGGAGAAAACTCTGGCAAATTCCTTGGCAGTTTCAGCAAGTAATTTCAGAATTCCTTTCCCCCTAAACTCAAATATGATGTGGAAGTACAGTATAGACCCTCTATACCTGACAATGTCAAACATTGGAAGGTTTTTTAGGATGATCTTGAGATAAAAATATTTCTTGAGACCGTGGATGATTTTTCTTCCTTACATATTGATCAAGATCATGATACTGAAAAAATCATTCATGTTGATACTTTTCTAAATAAAATTGTTGACCACCATATTGTTAAGTTTCCCAGTAACCATATTCCAAAAGGACTAGTCCCCTTGGAGAGATTGTTTTATAGAAATGATGTTGTTGTAAAGGTTAAAGGTTCAATTGAAAATGTTGAGGTGACTGAATCAAATTTAGGTACGAAGGAGGATCCAAAGTATGTTAAGTTGTCCAGTAGCTTGTCAAAGGAACAAAGGGTTGAGTATGTTAAGCTCTTAAGGAAGTTTCTTGATGTGTTTTCATGGAAATATGAAGATTTGAAAACATATGACACAAACATCATTGAACATAAGATCCCTTTGAAAGAAGAGAACAAGCCTTTTAAGCAAAAACTTAAACAAATAAATCCCATGTTGTTGCCTATTATGGAAAAAGAATTGAAGAAGTTGTTGCCTACAAAAATCAGCATTCCTTTGAGATACTATGGGTGGGTGGATAACTTGGTCCCTATGAGAAAGAAAAATGTGGAAATTAGACTATGTCTTGATTTCAGAAATTTGAATCGAAGCTCCAAGAAAGATAATTACCCCTTGCCAAAGATGGAGCACATTTTGCAGAGAGTCACTAGGTCATCTAGGATGTCTATTATTGATGGTTTTTCTGGCTACAATTAGATCTATGTCTTCCCTGAATATAGAGAGAAAACAACCTTAACTACTCCTAGGGGCACATTCATGTATGCTAAAATTCCCTTTGGATTGATGAATGCAGGAGTGACCTTTCAGTGAGCAATGCACATTTCCTTCATTAGGGAGAAGGACAAGTTTGTGGTCATATATATAGATGACATTACAGTGTTCTCAAGATCTGATAAAGAGCATTATCATCATTTGAAAAAGGTCTTCTTGAAGTGCATAAAGTTTGGTCTCTCTCTCAATCCTAAGAAGTCTTTGTTTGCTATGAAGGAAGGTAAGTTATCGGGGCACATTGTATCAGCAGAAGGGTTAATAATTGATCTAAGAAGGGTAGAGTTCATCCAGACCTTATATTTTCCTAGATCCAAGAAAGAAGTTTAGTCTTTATTGGGAAAATCAATTTTCTAAGAAGGTTCATCTCTAACTTTGTTGAATTAGTGAAATACATTACAGCCATGCTTAGGAAAGGGAATGAAGTGAAATGGACTACTAACGGTTGAGATTCTTTTGATCAGATCAAAAGGGCCTTGACTGAAGAACTTGTGCTCATAATCCCTGATTATTCCAAGTAGTTTTTGATATTTTCCTTTGCCTCATTTGACACATTGGTTGTTGTTTTGCTGCAGAAAAATACATAGGGGTCAGAGCAGCCTATTTCCTTTTTCAGCAGAGCATTGAGGGATGCAGATATGAGATATGATATCATGGAAAAGCAGGATTATGCTTTGGTCAAATCCCTCAAGGATTTCAGAGTATATGTTCTACATTCAAATATTGTTGCATATGTCCCTTCAGCCTGAGTGAAAGAAATACTTATCCAGCCTGATATAGATGGGAAGAGGATCAAATGGATTGCTAAAATTCTGGAATTTGACCTTGAAATGAAGCCCACTAAACTAGTGAAAGGCCAAGATTTATCTAGGTTACTGGCTTAATCAAATTGCGGATCTTTAGGGGTAAATTTCATGAATATAAACTCAGAAAATCAGCAAGTTGAGTCTATTGATAAAAGCTCTCATGCCAGCCCAAATTTGGCAGAATACACTTGGTATAAAGACATCATATATTTTCTACAGAAGTTGCAGCCTTATGATGGTTTGGACAAGAATAAGGTGAGATATTTGAAGCTTAAATCAATCATATATTGTCTTGTTGATCATATCTTGCATTATAAATATCCTCAAGAAGTTATTTTGAGATGTTTAGATCCACAAAAAGATCAAAAGGCCATGATTGACTTTCATGAAAGCTTATGTGGGGGGCATAATTTTTGGAGAACCATAGCCTATAAGATCCTGACGTTCGCCCAGCTTATTTTTCCATGCGCTAATCTCAAATTGGACCCTATATAAGTATGCAATTGCAGGAGCTGCCAAGGGCAGTTTGGATCCACAGCGCTCTAACCCCTGCAATCCACCACCAACTGCCACATACTTCTTTATCTGTATCGTGGTTTTGATTGCAGGATCTCTCTAATATTTTAGTGTTTGAGTACTTTCCGTCCCTACAATGAAGTGTGGTCATCGATCCTATCGCAATATGCGATCTGGGAAATCCCACTAATTTAGCGCCCCTGCTAAAATTTGTCCGCATACCAACTCTGGAATCCCTTTAACCATGTTTAGATGTGGAGCCAATTTTGGCACTTGGGAGCTTTGAATGCTAAGAAAGAATACCTCCCGAAGGAAAATCTCTTGAATCTGACGTGGTGGCCTGACTCCAATGCACTTTCGTGTCATGAAAAGAAGGGTGACAAATGTCACGTGGAAAAGGGAAAATGACACAAAAAAATGACCTAGAATGAGTGCCACATTTCAAAGCCAGATGGAAGCCACTTGTCTCCATGGATGAGCGTCGCTAGTCCTGACGGATGAGTGCCAAGAGTCGTCGGAATTTCAGACTTCGGGAGTTTTGGGTTGTTGAGCAGGGATATCTCCCGGAGGACAATCTCCCGAATTTGATGTGGTGTCCCGACACCATATGATGTCACAATTGTTGATGTGTCAAAAAAATGGGAGTGTTACGTGTCACTCGAGAATGAGAAGATAACATGCCCAAAGATGCCTAAACTGAATGTCACGTGTCAGTGTTGGATGTGTGCCACATGTCTTTGACGAATGAGTGCCACGCATCTAAACTGATGAAATCCAACCGTCTTTGGCACTTCGGGTTTGGGAATTTCTGCATGTAGAGTTTGTATAAATCCTGAAGGCTCGAACTCGTGAAGTGTTTAACTTGTTCTTATCACTAATTAAACTTGGATTAAGCCTCTTTTTCCTAAATATTTTGGGACTTAGGAGAATTGTGCTTTCTCTGAATAGAAAACTCTCGGAGTGGCAATGATGTGAAGTGATGAGGTGGCCTGATGTCATATGATGTAACAGTGGATAAGTGCCACGTGCTTCGACACTTCATCACTTTGGGGTTTATGTCTGGTCGTTAAGCCTTATGCGACTTTGAAACTATGAATGCATGAGAGTCGTTAATTTGAATTGTGCATGGGATATTCGTCGTTGAATGTTGAACCTGTCTCCTTGGTTATATTTTAAACCCAAAATGGATTGTTTTGAATGTTGTGTTTTGTGCTCATGGTTGTTCCTTGTGAAAGCAAAGGACTTGAATGACCTATTGCAAGCTCGATCAATGGAAAATAAGATGACCAGTAATTTGAACCAAATCTTGATATGTGTTTATCCTTCAAGAAAAACAAAAAAAAATTGTACAAAGAATCAGTCAAGCAAGACACTAAGGACGATCCAGCCTTTGAACAAAAGGGAAACTGATCTGATCAACCAGAAGAGGGAAAATTTATAGGAAGGTATGTGGAAAAGAGACGGGGAAGGGGTGCAGAATTAGGTCTTCATCACAACTAAATGTGACCTTTAACAACTTCAGCTGTGTAGCTGGACTAATCGGTAAGTGTGGACACAAACAGATCTCCCTAGTTTCACCACAAAACTAGAACAAAACAAGACAGAATATAAAAATTTCCCTAAGTTTTAACTATCAAGCATACTAACTAACAAGAGATAAATGGCATATATTTTAAATGTCGTTTGTCCTCGCTAGTGTCATCCTCGCTCTATTCCAAGGCTTATGGGATGTTGAACCTGTAAATAGACACAATCCAACGAAGTGAAAGCAATAATGTATACTCAACAAAACCTATGTATGTGATCAAGGAGTCATACAATAAAATAAAGACAATTTTATGGGAAAGAAATATATTATTGTATTAAACATATGAAAAGGAGAATACAACCAATTCCTTGATGTTGTAAGGTCCCTTCCAACAGTTCCTTGATTCCCACACACTTTTGCTCCAAGGATTCTAACATCAACAATATATATTGACAAAGCAAATCTCAAAGCCAATATACAAGCTACAAAACAACTAACTTTCCCCGTGAGAAATCCTCTCCTTTTATAAGTTGAAGAGTATAAGGTGAGGAGGTCAGGATGATCCCACTAAATCATAAAAGCGAGTAAGATCCAAACCGATCGAAGGCCACCTTACCAGAGAAGCTTCTCCTTATAGAAGCATCGAGAAGATGCTCGTTTTTCCAACGTATGAAAATTGTCACACCCCTATAACTGATCAGATGTTGACGGGCGAAAATGACTGTCCGTCAACTGGGA
>ML782477.1:439106-456686 GCA_009831015.1 Picea engelmannii | reverse complement strand
GATGTTGTAGGCCAAGTTTAGTACAGAAAGCGACGATCTGGGATCGTCACACCCCTAACATTAGGTAGGGTGCGACGATCCTCCTTAATAGGGTTTTTACAAAGGAAAATACAACTTCTTCTCTCAGGCAAAGTTCTTCTCCCTTCTTTCTTCAGGAATTCGGGCCACTGATCCTTATAAAAAAAAAGGATAGGTTTACATCATTAACGGTCATAGGGTGATGAAAATAATGTGTAACAAAGAGCCCCCCAAAGTATGAAGTTAGAACAGAGAGATAGCTTAAATACTTTGTCGAGTGTGTGTTGGGAACAAGGAACATGTCGATCATAAAATTGCCAACAAACAAGGAAATACAGTACAATAATATATCATCACTGAGGTAGGAATTCCCATACTCATAATACAAATGACTCAAAGCATAAATGCAGACATTCAAAGATCCATGTCAAGTAAGATAGGTCACGGCCACCAAACATACACTGTGGATCCATGCCAATATGACTCAAATATGAACATAGCCACCAAAAATACATTGTGGATATATGTGTTAAAGACTCAAATTTGAACATAGCCACGAGATATACATTGTGGATCTATGCACCAGTACAATGTGAATATACTCCAACGCAACCTGAATCTGTCAGAAAAGATTCAGGGTCTTCATCTCCACCACTCTATAGTATGAATCTAACCATGTGAATACATGTGTTGAAGTCAAACATGGTAGAAACCACTTGATTACTAGTCATTAATGAATATTGTTAACAAGTGCGAGAGAAATCACCATTGATGTCAATGCACCCCAAGGTACCCTAGTACAATCCAACGAATGTAAATAGATGAGCTAAAGTCGAACACTCGGTGGAATCTCCTTATCAGGGGTCAATGATGAAAACCCACGGTCGAAAGCGAGGAAACCTGCCATTGAGGCATTCAAGTTCCAAGGTACCAATTGGTTTCTAAGTCTAATTCCTATATAATGAGTTGAATTCGACAGGAAAAGACTCGTCACAGGAAGGCCTTAATGTATCCTCCATGAATGACATGAAACAAGTAAAAATATTTGAGGTAGATCGGAGTAACAAATGATTCAGGACTGACTCAAGGATGGTCGACATGGTAGAAAATTTATAACTGCAGATGGTCGACTCGATGGAGGGCTTGTTTCGGTTGGACTTCTCTTGAACATATGAATGACAAGATAATGGTCTTGGCAGCATTGACTCAAGGAGGACCCAACATATGAATTTGTGGATGGTCAAACGAGAGATAAATGGATTTTCCAACCCAGACACAATGATGAAGGGGGTTTCATGTTCAAGATCGACTATTACTACCACTAACACAAATACAGAGACACATTTCTTTCCCAAATTTCCCCCACCATTTCTGGCGAGTACCTCTTTATTTTTGGGCAATCTTGAGAAGGATAACATATGCTTGTAAATGTAATCTCATCCTTTGGATGAGTCCCTCAGATTTTGTTTAACGAACCCTAGGAAGGATTGGTTCGGTCCCATATGTGTCTTTCGATGTTTTTTTTACGAGTCCAAATAAAGAAAACTTAGGGGTTTTTCATGTTTAGAGCGTCTGAAAAACACTTAAAGGAAACTCCAAAATGTCCTTTTTCGTAAAGTAGTCCAATGAGACCAAAAAAGAGATAATATACCACTCAACAGATTTTTTCTTCAAATACTTTAACGAGTGTGAAAAGAACAATATCACTCGGAAATATTTTCATGTTTAGAGAGTCTAAAAAGAGCTTAAAGGGAACTCCAGGGGGTTCATTTTTCGTATAACCTTTACGAATTCGAAAAAAGTGATAAAATTTTACTCAGTTACATTCTCAAGTATTTACAAGCATGAGAAAGAACAAAGACTAAGATCGATATTGTTTTCATTTTTACGCAAGCTTAAAACAAAAAAAAACTATGCTTGGGATAGATTTTATTTTTACACAAGCTTAAAACTAAACTAAACTATGCTTGGACCTGTTTTCATTTTTACACAAGCTTGAACCAGAGGAAACTATGCTTGAGGTAGGTGGTTTCATTTTTACACAAGCTTGAACCATAGAAAACTATGCTTGAGGTAGGTGGTTTCATTTTTACACAAGCTTGAACCATAGAAAACTATGCTTAAGGTAGGTGGTTTCATTTTTACACAAGCTTGAACCAGAGAAAACTATGCTTGCGAATTCCCAATGCAAAATCTAGGGATGGTTGGTACTTAGCCCCCAGCTTAAGAAGCTAGCAGTTTAACTTCAACATGAAGTCCAGAGGTTGTGAGGCCTTCCCTAGTAGAGTCACCAATTTTGTTATCAGACAAATCGGTAAGTGTGGACACAAATTGATCTCCCTAGTTTCTCTACGAAACTAGAACAAAATAAGATAGTACACTACTCTTTCCTTAGATTTCAATTATCAAATGAGAAATGGATCTAGAACATACCTTTTAAATATCGAAGATATGACTTCGTCAATGCAATCCAAGCTCTATCACGAGACTTATGGAGAAATATCTGCAAAATAACACAATCCAACGAAGACAAGAATAGCAGAGCCTACTTGATATGAAACTATGTATGTGATCAAGGATTCATACAATATGTACAAATAAGATTCATATAGGAAAGAAAAGTGCATCTGTATTAAATAATAGAAAGAGAGATTACAACCAAAGCCTTGATGTTGTTAGGTCCCTTCCAACATTCCCTTGCTTCCCACACACTTCTAATCCATGGATTCTGTGACTGTAGATCTGAAAGTCACTCACAGTCTATCTTGACAAGGAAAAACTAAAAACCACTCTAACCAAGATAACAATATCAAGTCAAATTTCCAATATAAATTTCTGCATGAGAGCTCCTCTCCTTTTATAAGTTGAATAAGATAAGGTGAGGAGGTTAGGATGATCCCACTAAATCAGAAAAGCGAGTAAGATTCAAATCGATTGGAGTCCACCTCACCAGAGAAGCTTCTCCTTCTACAAGCATCGAGAAGACGCTCATTTTTTCCACGTACGAAAATTGTCGCACCCCTATAATTGAGCAGAGTTTGACGACGTCGCAGGCCAAGTTTAGTACAAAAAGTGATGATCTGGAATCATCACACCCCTAACATTAGGTAGGGTGTGACGATCCTCCTTAATAGGGTTTTTACAAAGGAAAAAACAACTTCTTCTCTCAGGCAAAGTTCTTCTCCCTTCTTTCTTCATGAATTCGGGCCATTGATCATTATAAAGACAAAGGATAGGTTTACATCATTAATGGTCATAGGGGTGACAAAAATAATGTGTAACAGAGATCCCCCCAAATTATGAAACTGGAAATCGTGATAGCCAAAATACTTTGTAGAATGTGTGTGTCGAACAAGGAGCTCACCAATCGGGAACCTGCAAACAATCAAGCATCAGCATAATAATATACCATTGTCCAAGGTATGAATTCCCATACTCATATTGAAAATATCAAGTGAGTCATGGCCACTAAATATACATTGTGGATCCATGTCATTGTGAATTGGCATAGCCACTAGGAATACATTGTGGATCTATGCTCTAAAGAATTCAAAATTTGGACATAGCCACAAGACATACACAGTGGATCTATGTGTCAGAACTACTTCATGAATACTCCATCGCAACCTGGATCAGGATGATGAGATCCAGGGTCTTCATTTCCATCGTCCTTAAGTACTAATCTAACCATGTGATTACATGTGTCGAAGTCAAACATGGTAGAAACCACTTGATTACCGATCATTAATGAATATTGTTAACAAGTGGGAGGGAAATCACCATTGATGTCAATGACTCCCAAGGTACCCTATTACAATCCAATGAATGTGAATAGATGATTTGAAGTCGAACACTCGGTGGAATATCCCGATTAAGGGTCAATGATGAAAACCCACTGTTGAAACCGAAGAAACCTTCCATTAAAGCATGCAAGTTCCAAAGTACCAATTGGTTTCTAAGTCTAATTCTTGGATAATGAGTTGAAGTCGACAGGAAAAGACTCGTCACAGGAAGGCCTTAATGTATCCCCCATCAATGACACAAAATGGGTAAAATGATTTGAGGTAGATCAGAGTAACAAATGATTCAGGACTGACTCAGGCATGGCTGACGCAATAGAAGGCTTAAGGACTGCAGAAATGATTGACGCAATAGAAGGCTTTCCGGGTTGAACATCTCTTTGAACATATTGATGACACGACAACTATCTTGGAAACACTGACTCAACAATAGGGATCATAGACCGATTTGTAATATTATAAAGGAGTATGATCAAGAGACAAGCAGATTTTCCAAGCTAAAGACAAAACGAGTAAAAGGGTGTCATGTTCAAAAGCGAATCTTCCATAGAATACAGGTTTGGATACATTTCTTTCCTAAATTTTCCCCCACCATTTCTGGTGAGTACCTCTTTATTTTTACGCAATCTTAAGGAGGATAACATATGCTTGTAAATGTACGCTCATCCTTCAGATGATTCCATCGAAATATTTTTAACAAACCCTAGGAAGGAGTGGTTTTGTCCCATATGGGTCTTTCGATGTTTGTTTTACGATTCCAAAGAAAGAAAACTCGGGGGTTTTTCATGTTTAGAGAGTCTGAAAAACACTTAAAGGAAAATCCAAAATGTCATTTTTCATAAAGTAGTCTGATGACACCGAAAAAGAGATAATCTACCACTCAACAGATGTTTTCTTCAAATATTTTAAAGAGCGTGAAAGGAACAATATCGCTCGGCAATCTTTTCATGTTTAGAGAGTCTAAAAAGAGCTTAAAGGGAACTCCAAGGGGTTCATTTTTCGTATAACCTTTATGATTCCAAAAAAGTGATAAAGTTTACCGGTTACATTCTCAGGTATTTACGAGCACGATAAAGAACAAAGACTGAGCTCGATATTGTTTTCATTTTTACGCAAGCTTAAAACAAAAAAAAACTATGTTTGGGATAGATTTTATTTTTACACAAGCTTAAAACTAAACAAAATTATGCTTGGACCTGGTTTCATTTTTACACAAGCTTGAACCAGAGGAAACTATGCTTGAGGTAGGTGGTTTCATTTTTACACAATCTTGAACCATAGAAAAATATGCTTGAGGTAGGTGGTTTCATTTTTACACAAGCTTAAACCATAGAAAACTATGCTTGAGGTAGGTGGTTTCATTTTTACACAAGCTTGAACCATAGAAAACTATGCTTGAGGTAGGTGGTTTCAATTTTACACAATATTGAACCATAGAAAACTATGCTTGAGGTAGGTGGTTTCATTTTTACACAATAATGAACCATATAAAGCTATGCTTGAGGTAGGTTGTTTCATTTTTACACAAGCATGAACCAGAGAAAACTATGCTTGTGAATTCCCAATGTAGAATCTAGGGATGGATGGTACTTATCCCCCAGCTTAAGAAGCTAGCAGTTTAACTTCAACATGAAGTCCAGAGGCTGTAAGCATTTCCCCCTAAGCTTCATTTCGTCCAACAGCATAGGCGGAAGAAAGGAAGATTCAAATACTATACGTAAGAAACTACTTGACTCAATAAAAGAAGGGGTGGGGGGGGGAATCTATTTCATTTTTTAACGAGATTGACATGGGAACAAGAAATATGCTCAAGAATCCAAGTTCAAATCTTGGACCTTTGTTTCATTTTTTAACGAGCTTGATACAGAAACGGGAACTATGCTCGTAAGTTATGTTTCATTTTTTAACGAGGTTGCCACAGAGATGCGAAAACTATCCTCACAGCTGGTTTCATTTTTTAACGAGATTGAAATAAAAAAACCATGCTCAAAGATGGTTTTATTTTTTAATGAGCTTGAAATCAGAAAACCATGCTCAAAGTTAGTTTCAGTTTTTACTGAGCTTGAAATCAAAAAACCATGCTCAAAGATGGTTTCATTTTTTAACGAGCTTGAAATCAGAAAACCATGCTCAAAACTCTCTTCTTGATCATGGCTTCCAAGAGGGCAATTCTCCAGAAGGAAACCATGTCAAGGGAAAAAAATCGGTCATGGCTTCAAAGAGATCTTCACTGGATGGAAGAAACACACTCTGGAAGGAACACATGTCAACTCCAATATCCTTACCGAAGAGATCATTGTGTCAACTACCGGATCCAAGTCATAAGATATTGAGCTTACAATGAGAGGCTCATATGTATCAGTAGTTGAAAGCATGGGAGACAACGCCAAATAATTGACCTGTGGCGGGGGAGATATTGTCTACATATAAGAATAGTTTAAGGAGGTCATGAATTGATAGTCAAGTTAGGGTCAACAAACGAAAGTTGATAAATAGTCACCGCTCTTCCATCGTGCGGGAAGGATATCACATGAAAAAAAGTGGACACAATAGATTTCATGGCATAGACATAATCTCTCCCAAGGAGTAAATCAAAATCCAAGGGGTCTTGGACTACCATAACATTAATAAAGACATTTTTCCCTCCCAAAGTTATGGGAAACTGAGTAAGGATCCCTAAAGGTTGACTGGTTCATCTGTTGAAAGCCAACAGATTCTGTGTAACTCTCACATGTTGAGGATAACCCAAATCTTACCAAGCAATAGAGGAAAAAATACTAATAGACGCACCTTCATCTATTAGCATCAGAGGAATGTCTCGACCACAAACTTGCATTGTAATCTTGAAAGGAATGTGAGAGAGAAGATGAGGTCTAGTTAGCGCACCCCAATCAAAAAGGATGGCCTCATTACTTAGAGGGGGTTCCACGGGAGAAGGAGGAATTCCCCCCAGCACAGTAGTGTCTGTATCAACAAGAAAAACATGAGTAGTATCAGGTTTACTCTCTAGTGGGAGAGTAGGATCGACTGATGACGAGATCAGATCGATCTCTTGAGTTTCATTCTCCAAGGGGAGAATGGGGTCGACGGGTGGAAAAATATCGATTTCTTGGGTTTCACTCTCTAACGAGAGAGTGGGATCGACTGAATATGGGATCAGAGAAACCACTTTGTCAACTAGTTCAACTAAGGAGGTGACCAGATTGACTACATGATCAACTGGACTGATCGATGAAGGGACCGGATTAATCATTCCATCAACTAAAGGTGGGTCGAGAGTAAGCTTGTGATAAGCAACTGGAAGTTGAGGTTGCAAAATAGTCATGTCTTCCAGTAATTTTGAGACTTCGTCCATACGAGGGAAAAGGCGATTTTGATGACTCCCTCCGCATAACCTACATGGGAATAGTAACATACCCATCCACCCATAGGTCGTGGCATGCTACCTTCAAGCCCGCCCTTGAGCTTATTTCTCTTACAGATACCTTTTAAAATTTAAGGATGCATAAAATAAAAGACTTTAACAACATGCACAACAATATCCAGCAAGCATGCATAGTCTAAAGATTCAATTAAACGATAATTAAATATACATAGCGGAAATACATTCATATACATGTAAATGATACCATAACAGAGAGCACTTATCTTTATGAAAGATGACACCAACTAGTTGCAGACCAAGGACGTTCCACCTAACCATAAACATTATTGTTCCTAATCTCAACAGTAGCGTCACCCCCGATCCAGGGCTATGAATCCACAAGGACGGTTCCAGAGTGTTACTTGGCTTCCCAAACCAGTCATCACCCAAGCTCTCACAAGATTCCCAGCTCTCACAACAATCCAAGTACCCATCTCTCTTCTACCTAGCTTGTACCACCCGAGAGAACGGACCTCCACCCTTCTCTGCCACGAAGTCCCTCAGGAATTCCTCCTCCTTAATTCGAGCTCCAGTGCAAATGGTCCAGAATCTCAATGCTAGAACTCTCAGGACTTGCATCTGTGAGAAACGTCGGACACAAGCCAACACATCTCAGACATGCGGCCTCAGGTCACGGCTGGCTCACACAAACGACCATTATAGCCAACTATCATGTGGCTAATCTTCAGCAGTTCGGCTCCCTTTCCCTGAGCCAAGACGCGAATGACGGATGGATCAATGAACGGGTAAGTGGGTGCATGGAGTTGTGTGCATGAAATCCTGTGAGGGATAGAATGGTGTGAATGCAGAAGTGAAGGAGAAAACGAGCCAATGACCAACCCCTCCATCAGACTAGAGGTGGGTTTAATTAATTTTGGGGGGGAATCAAGAACCTCCTGGCCTTCCCCAAGAAGCTCTCGTAATCGATCCCCTCCCTTAGAAAAAAAGGGTAGTTAGAATAGGAATAAACACTTAGCCCCTCGATCCCCCTCTCTTGTGGAATCATAGCCCCCTATAAATCTAGTCCTTGTTCGTCTAGCAGCCAGCCATGTATTTATTATTAATAATGATAAAAACATTACATGCCTTGGGTACATTGTCCTTTTAATAATTGTTTGGGAACTCTGGACTCTTATCGTTGTACAATACATTATTTAAAATGGGGGTTCAAAACCTGCGGCGTTACATCCTTTCCCCCTTATTTTGGCACTGTCCTCAGTGCATATACAAAATAGAGATTAAAATCTCAAATTTATTCAAAAAGTTGTGAGTACTTTGCCTGCATGGTATATTCATGCTCTCATATAGCATCTTCAGGACCGTAGCAGGTCCACTGAACTTTTACCAGCTCTATAACTCGATTCTGGAGCATTTTGACTTTTCTATCCAATACACGCATTGGTTGAACCTGAAAATCTCCCTCTGTCTCTACCTGAATCAGATGCCAATCAATAACATGGTTAGGATCATGTACATATTTATTTAGTAAAGAGACATGAAATACATTATGCACATTCATGGAAGCAGGCAATGAAAGCATGTATGCAACTGGCCCTATTCTGTCCAATATTTCAAATGGACCACAAAATATGGTTGCCATCTTTGTACAACTACCCAATTTCAAAGAGATTTTCTTGGGCTTTACTTTCAAAAGTACATTCTCCCCTACTTTAAATTATCTAGATGTCTTATTCTTGTCTGCATAAACTTTTTGTCTATCCTGAGCTGCCTTTAAATTTTGCTTGATCTTGACCACCTAGTCTTCCATGTCCTTGAGAAACTCCGGCCCAAGTACCACTCTATCTGCTGGGTTGTCCCAGCTTACTAGAGTGTTGCATTTCCTACCGTACAAGGCTTCAAATGGGCTCATTCTGAGTGAATCTTGATACCCATTATTATATGCAAACTCAACCAAGTGTAAGTAATCTTCCCACTTAGATGGATTATCCATCACATACATTCTCAGCATGTCTTCAATTATAGGAATGACTCTCTCTATTTTCCCATCTGTTTGGGGATGATATGTTGTGCTAAAGTTTAGATTTGTGCCAAATCCTTTAAACAATCCCCTCCATAAATTAGAGGTAAACTGTGTATCTTTGTCTGAGACTATTGTCCTAGGTATCCCATGCAACCTAGCAATTTCCTTCATGAAAATTTATGCAATATTAGTCGATGTATGTGTTGTCTTCATGGGCACAAAATGAGCGGCCTTTGTTAATTTGTCAACCACCACCATGATTGAATCATGTTTCTAATTCGTTCTGGGTAATCATGTGATGAAATCCATGGTAATCACTTCCCATTTCTTCTCTGGAATTGAAAATGGTTGCAACAAACCCGTTGGGTGCCTATGCTCAGCCTTCACCTTCTGACATTCCAGACATCGAGGGATGTAATCATCAACATCCTTCTTCATTCTTGGCAAAAATAACTGGCGTATTACTGTTGTAATTGTTTTTTGGTAACCGAGATGTCCATCATAAGGAACATCATGCATTTCCTTCAGTACCCAATTCCTCAGTTCTCCAAAACTAGGAACATAAATTCTATTTTTATCCATGAGTAGTCTGTCCTCCTTTATCTGATACTCCTTTATTTTTTGTTGTACATATCCTTGTTGTAAGTTTTCCTTTACCTGTAGGTAATGTTGGTCTGTAACAAGACCATCTAAAATTTTTCTCTTCAAGTTTGACTGATCCATACTGACAGTAGTAGCATGCATGAGATGCACTCTTCTACTAAGTGCATCGACAAGTTTATTATCCTTTCCCTTGATATGCTTGATATCGAAGTCGTATTCACTTAAAAATTCCAGCCATCTTGTTTTCCTGGCATTAAAGGTCGGTTGTTCAAAAAGATACTTTAGGCCAATGTGGTATGTCCTTAATTCAAATTTCTTCCCCATGAGATAATGCATCCACATCCTCAAGGCATGAACAACGACAACAAGTTCTAAATTGTGGGTGGCATAGTTCCTCTCATGTTCCTTAAGTTTTCTGGACTCATATCCAATGACATGTCCATTTTGCGTGAGGACTCCCCCAAGTCCTTCCTTACATGCGTATGTACATACCAACAAAATTTCATTTGGGTCAGCAATCTTTAACACAGGTTCACTAGTAAGTAATTCCTTCAATAGATTAAAATTATTTTCACACTTGAGTGTCCATTCAAATTTAGTTCCCTTCTTTTGCAAAGAAGTGATGGGATGAGAAATCTTAGAGAACCCTACTATGAACATTCTGTAGTAGCCAGCTAATCCCATAAAATATTTGTTTTCTGACACATTTTTGGGTGTTGGCCATCCTCTAATGGCTTCAATATTCTTTAGATCTACTGTTATGCCCTGCTCTGAAATTATGTGTCCCAAGTAATGGATATTCTTTTGATAAAAATAACACTTACTCAACTTGGAATACAAACGATGTTTTCTCAATACTTGCAACACCAGTCTTAAGTGATGTTCATGCTCCTCTTCAGACTTAGAATAGATAAGTATGTCATCCAGGAATACTATGAAAAATTTATCCAAATAATTTTTGAATATGTCGTTCATTAAGCACATGAAGACAGTTGATGCATTGGTCAGTCCAAATGGCACCACTACAAATTCATAATGCCCATAGTTGGTCCTAAAGTTTGTCTTATAAATGTCTTCTTCCTTGATTCTTACCTGATGGTATCCTGCCCTTAGGTCAATCTTTGAGAATATCTTTTCTCCTCTTAGTTGACCAAAGAGGTCATCAATTCAGGGTAGAGGATACTTGTTCTTCATAGTGTACTTGTTCAGCTGTCGGAAGTCAATACACAGCCTCAAGGTTCCATCCTTCTTTTTGACAAAAATTATTGGTTCTCCCCAAGGTGAAACACTTGGACGTATGTACCCTTTCTTCAACAATTCCTCCAACTACATTTGTAATTCTTTTAAGTCTGGTGTGCTCATTCTTTAAGGTGTTTTTGACATCGGGGCAGCTCCGGGCACTAAATAAATTGAGAAATTTATCTCCCTTCTTGGTGGAAATCCGGGTATTTCTTGGAATACATCTTCAAATTCATGTAGTACCAAGAAATATTCAAGGCTTGGCCCCTTTGTATTATTTGGATCTTCCACATGAGCTGCATACAATTGACATCCTTTTCTAAAACAGTTTTTTAGTTGTAAGGTTGAAATCTCCCTTATAGAGATGGGTCTTGGAACTCCTTTCACAATGCTATGTTTTCCATTTCCATCAAGACAGGTAAATGTCTTGTTATGAAAATCTAGGATAGAATGATGCTTGTCCAACCAATCCATTCCAATCAGAATATCATAAGACCCCAATGGCATGATATTTAGATCAATACTAGTATTCACGCCATTAATACTTATGGAACAACTTCTGGCCATATCATGGATTCTTCTTTTGGTTCCAGTGGCTAACTGAACCAAACTTTCTTTTCCAAGTTTACTCTTCTCCAAATGTAATCTATACACTATCTTAGGATCAATGTAGCAATGACTTGCTCTTGAATCAATCAAAATAGCAACAGGTTGATTTATGATCTTACCTTCCACCTCGATCATTGTTACACATTATTTTCGTCATCCCTATGATTGTTAATGATGTAAACCTATCTGTTTCCTTCAGAGGGGTCAGTGGCCTGAGTTCCTAAAGAGAGAAGGGGGAAGAACTTCTCCTGAGAAAAGAAGTTGCTTTTTCCTATGTAAAAAACCTTATAAAAAGGGAAGTTCGCAGATTGCTATATAGGCAGGGTGAGAAAATGACCCATTCTCGTAGGTTGCATTATAGCCAGGGTGCGAACACCTCGCAGGTTGCTCTATATCTAGGGTGCGAGAATGACTGCACGTGGGCAAAATGAGCGTTTTCTCGAATCTTCTAGAAGGAGAAACTTCTATGGTGAGGTGGCATCCGAATTTTTTGGATCTTACTCGCTTTCATGATTTAGTGGGATCATCCTAACCTCCTCACCTTATCCTCTTCAACTTATAAAAGGAGAGGATTTCTCATGGAGAAAGTTAGTTTTTGGTGAGCTTGTGGGTTCTTGTTCTTGAGCTTTGTTAGCTTTGGCTTGGTTAGAGTGGATTTGAGATTTGCTTTGTCAAGATAGATTGTGAGTAGCTATCAGATCTATGCTTTCARAATCCTTGGAGAAAGAAGTGTGTGGGGAACGAAGGACAGTTGGAAGGGATCTTACGACATCAAGGCAATGGTTGTAATCTCTCTTTCACATTTAATATGATACAGTAATATGATTCTTTCCCATAAAGCTAATTCTACTTTATTGTATAACTCCATGATCATATACATAGATTCACTATTGAATATATTGTGCTTTTTTCACTCCACTTGGTTTGTACTATTTTGATCTTGACTGTACGAGAGCATTGGAGCGAAGCGGGAGCAACAAAGACCAACGGAAGCGATTATAAGGTATGCAACTGTTCTTGCCTCTTAGTTCATTCAATGGTTAGAATCTAGGGAAAGAGTATTATTCTGTCTTGTTTTGTTCTAGATCCAAGTGGATCTAGGGAGATCGGTTTGTGTCCACACTTACGGATTTATCCTAAAACAATCATATTGGACTGGTACTCTTCTTGTCAATCATCTAAAGCTGCATAGATTCTTCACATATCTTCGACTGTTGTAGCCTCTTGGATGTTGTGCACAGTCTTCACTCTGTCCTTTATGTGTGGGAAATCTGTGTACAGGTGATCTTCCTTGCATCCCCATCATTGGATTGGTGGTCTTCCCCTTTTTCCCAAGGAATCTTCTTTCTTTAAATCTCCCTTAGCATATTGATCTTGATGATTTCTATTAGGATCATTCCTATTGAAGGGAGGTTTGAATCCTTTCCTCCTCTGATCGGACTTCACATTTTTCTTGTCCTTCCAAGATTTATGTAGGGATTTTCTTCCCTGGCCTTGCTCATACAGGTATTTATCCTTCCTGATAGCCTGAGTCAAGGTCTTGTATTCATCATACTTGATATTTTCCTTATAAAAGGTTGGCAGTCCACTTAGAAATCTTTGTATTTTCACTTTCTCATCACCAATGAACCTGACATACTTTGACAATCCCAAGAACTTCTTCTCGCACTCTACCATAGTCATTCTTCCCAACCTAAGTTCAAAGAACTCTTACATTTTCTTGTCATAAAAATGATCTGAAAGGTACTCCTTCTGGAAGTACTTCTTGAACTACTTCCAAGTGATCCTACTTTCATTAACATGTTCCACTTGCTTCAGTTGGTCCCACCACATTACAACTTTCACGTGTAAATGGTAGGTGGAAATCCTATCTTCCAGGTTGGACAAATAGTTATGGAACTGAAAATATCTCTAGAGTCTAAGAAACCATGCTTTGGAATCATCTTCCCTTTCTCTTTCACCATCGAAGGAAGGTGGCTTGAGCTTCCTCAGCTCTCCTTGCAATTTATCTACCTATTGTTTCCTTCTTTGGTGTCTGACAGAAGACACCTCTGGACTTCTTACAAGATCTTCTAATGCATAAAACCTTCTTTCTGAGTAAGGAGGTGAGTGGTGTCCATGAGCTCTGCTAGAACTTCTGGAATAACCAACTCTTCCACGATCATTCCTTCTTTCATGGAACATTCCTTATTCCTCTTGTTTTGAGTTTGATCCCTTATTCATTTGTCTATACAACTGATTTAATATCTACAACACTCGAGCATTTATCTGACTTTTCTCTCTCATCAGTCTCTCGTTGTCTGCTTTGTAGCTTTGCACTTCCATCCACAGGCTTCTTATTGTTTCTAGTAATGTTTTATGCTCTCCTTTTCCTTTGTGTCCATTGGACTCTGTCTCTACATTGCCAACACTGGTATTATGGCCTTCGGCCTCCTTATCATGACTGGAGGCTCCCTCGCCTTCTTCCATTTCCTCAATACGCATCATGAGTTGATGTGTTTAAACCCCTTAATTCTGCAAAATGTGCAAGTGACCATTTTGTTAGAATTATGCATATGATAAACAAAATTTCCAAACCATGCTATAGGTCTCTTTTTTTTTTGTTCATGGAGATCATATCCCCATTCTCTAAAAATAACAGTGCCATGTTATCCTTGGCCGACACAGAATCTCATCATGCACATGTGCTTCCTTCAAACCACCTTCCCAGGTGACCATGGCTAGAAAATGCAGCTAAATCCTTCCTTAGCACTTTTTTTTCTCGAAGACACCAATTCCTCCCTTATCCCTCCTTCCCTCAACTCCCAATCTGCATATGACCACAACCATGACCCTGTGCTTAGTTGAAAAAATGATTGTCCAAAGCTTTGGGACTTCATAACTTTCATCCAAGACCGAATCAATGGTCCTCGTCGTCTTTCACGATCAACGATCAAGATCTACTTCGGGACTCTGTGCTTCGGGAGTCTCAACTTTCCTCGCTTGCCTCTTCCCAGAACGCTTTTACCCGGAGTTCATCATATACTGACGGGTGTCCTCCCACAGATCAACGGTTGTGAATCAGTTTAGCTCTTTGGACTTCAAAAGTTTCAAACCTTCCTCCTGCACTTTCTCCCGGAGTGCCTTTACCCGAAGTCGACGATCCTTCGACGTGTGTCTTCTGGAATCAACTGTCAATATGTACTCTGGCCTTCGAGAGTTTTTGACCCAACACAACCTATCACATATTTTCCCTCCAAAGTGCCCAGTCTCTAGACTGTACGATCTGTCGCCACGTGGTGAATATTGGAAGTGGACACGTGGCCCAATCAGGCGGGTGACACGTGTCATGTTCTAACTAACTTTTCAAAACTCCATATGCTCAAAATGTATGGACACATGGAACACATCCCATGTGTCCATCTCATCCCAGGTGACGTCCGCAAGCCACATCACTTTGGAAATTTTGGGTTTCACATCACCTCCTGGTGACGTCATCATGCACCATCACTTCAGCTCTTCGGGCTTCAAGACTTCGGGAGTTTCCATGCTAGCACACTTCCAATTCTCTCAAACTCTACATTCCCTAACTGGCCAATCTATCGCCATGTGTCCTCCTGGATTGGACGACTAATATTCACTTCGGGTCTTCACCCGAAGTCCACGGATCTTCACCGTGTGTCCTCTTTAATCTGACGGTTGAGGCTTAATTTGGATCTTCGGACTTCGTAAATCTCAAATTTCAAAACATATCTAGCCCCACTAAATTTTATCCAAAGCCATGGATCTGGTGACACGTGGATCTCAGCAGATCAATGGCTGAGATCCTTTCGGGTCTTCGGGTTTCAAAAATATCAAATTTCAAAACCTCCCCGAAGTACACAGGATTCTATCATGTGTCCTCTTGAATCGGAAGGTTGAGGCTTACTTTGGGTCTTCACCCGAAATCCACAAATTTACGCCACGTCTCTTTTGGATTAGACAGCCCAGAATCACCTTGGATGATCCGACGCTTGAGATCTATTTCGGATGATCGGACAGTCAAGATTCACTTCTGCTCTCGGTCTCTTCGGGCTTCGGTAGTTTCAAATCTCAACTGAAAACCCCTCGAACAGATTTCTCTGGAGTTACTGATCTATTGACACGTACCTCTTGGTGATCAACGGTTAGGATCTACTTCGGCGATACAGAGCTTCGATGTTCAAGCCCTAACATGTCACATCACTACATGCCTTTCAATTTGTGGGGGCACGCATTGGTGGTTTGGAGAAACCCACTTTTTGCCCCGCAATTCTCCTGATGCTGACACATAACCCCTTGGAGAAACCATGGTTTAGATTGCGGGACCGCCTTGGGAAATTATCTCACGTGCAACTTGGTTCCCCGCAATGTCTCATGTTCATTGATCTCCCTCTCCCATGGGATCTGACAATTGTGACCTTAACCCTTTCTTTCTTTTCATCAGACAACCCATATTCACCTATCCTTTGATCCAATGATATTGAATCTCTCATGATCCTACAGTGGTGATCGCTCCCGAATTCGAAGGGGATGGTCATGATCCTTCGAACCCCTTACATGGGTCTCTGACGTTCTATCTCCTGCATAGATTTTGCAACACCATTCCTCCTGATATTTTCAACTTCAAGGTCAAAGTTCGATCTCAACCCCGAGACTCTGGCTAATAGACCCGGCCCATACTAGCCCAATGTTTCAACCAGAAGCTCTGATACCAAATTGTAACATAGTCGGCCACCCACAGGATGGGGCATGTTACCTTCAAGCCCTCCCTTGGACTTCTTTCTCTTACAGATACCTTTTAAAATTTAAGGATGCATAAAAGAAAAGAATTTAATGACATGCACAGCAATATCCAGCAAGCATGCATAGTCTAAAGATTCAATTAAATGATAATTAAATATACACAGCAGAAATACACTCATATACATGTAAATGATACCATAACAGAGATCACTCGTATTTATGAAAGATAACACCAACTAGCTGCAGACCAAGGGTGTTCCACCCAACCGTACACACTACTATTCCAAATCTCAACAGTAGTGTCACCCCTGAGCCAGGGCTATGAATCCACAAGGACGGTTCCAGAATGTTACTTGGCTTCCCAAACTAGTCAGCACCCAAGCTCTCATAGGATTCCCAGATCTCACAGCAATCCAAGTACCCATCTCTCTTCTACCTAGCCTTCACCACCTGAGAGAATGAACCTCCACCCTTCTCTGCCATGCAGTCCCTAAGGCAGTCCTTCTCCTTAATTCAGGCTCCAACACAACTGGTCCAGAATATCAAACCTGGAACTCTTAGGACTCATAGTTGTGAGAAACATTGGACGCAGGCTAACGCATCTCAAACATGCAACCTTAGGTCACGGCTGGATCACACCATCGACCACTACACCCAACTATCCTGTGGCTAATCTTCAGTAGTTCGGATCCCTTTCCCTGAGCCAAGACGTGGATGACGGATGGATCAATGAACGGGTAAGTGGTTGCATGGAGGTGTGTGCATGAACGTGTGTAATGGATCGAATGGTGTGAATGCATAAGTAAAGGATAAAATGAGCCAACGACCAACCCCCCCCCCCATCATACCAGAGGCAGGTTTAAGTAATTTCGGGGGGGGATCAAGAACCTATTTGCCTTCCCCAAGAAGCCCACATAATCAATCCCCTCCCTTAGACAAAAAGGGTAATTATAATAGGAATAAACACTTATCCCCTCAGTCCCCCTCTCTTGTGGAATCATAACCCCCTATAACTCTAGTCCTTG
Source organism: Picea engelmannii (assembly GCA_009831015.1). Lineage (NCBI taxonomy): Eukaryota > Viridiplantae > Streptophyta > Pinopsida > Pinales > Pinaceae > Picea > Picea engelmannii. The sequence goes on along the minus strand of ML782477.1, from coordinate 439,244 downwards.
TCCGTCTAACAGCCAGCCATGTATTTATTATTAATAATGATAAAAAAATTACATGTCTTGGGAACACTAGCCTTTTAATAATTGTTTGGGCACTCTATCCTCTCAGCATTGTATCAATACATTATTTAAAATGGGGGT
>ML782477.1:357904-395355 GCA_009831015.1 Picea engelmannii | reverse complement strand
TTTTTTTTTCTACTTGAAAAAAAAAAATTAACCTTCTCCACGTTTGAGAAAATTTAGACAGACATGTTTTCAAATACACCTACTTTGTGACTTGTTACCTAACAAAATTGATATTGTTTTCTAGATGTTTTAAAGTTGTTGCATTACTATACAAATTGTTTCGATCACATCCATCGCCATTGTTGCTATCACATCAATATCCTGAAAATACAAGGGAGTACAATATGCAACTTGTCTCCTAGATGGAAATATAAGGGCATCTTGTTCAACATTAATCGTTTGAACATCTTCATCAAACATTTTAAAATAACCATGAAAAAAAGCATTTTCTATCACATATAAGTATTGCTTAAATTTGAATAGACTTTGAAAGAAGAGTATGGCACGAGATAATATCTTCAAGGTTTTTTACTTGCATTGCATCACATCCGAATGACCATATTAATAGTTTGAAGAATACTGTTGATATCAATTCAAAATTTTCACTTAAAATTCAAGTTTTTCAAGTTCTAAATTGCATTCAAAATTTTCACTTAAAATTCAAGTTTTAAATTGCAAGTTTTAATATAGGTAATACTTTATAAATTATTTTAAGTAATTAGATATAAAGTTTTTCAAGTTTTAATATATTTAATACTTTATAAACTACTTTAATTCAATAATTAAATAAATTTTAATATAAGTAATACTTTATAAACTATTATAATTAATTAGTTATAGTAGTTTATAAAGTAGGTAATTATAAACTATTATAATTAATTAGTTAGAGTAGTTTATAAAGTAGGTAATTATAAACTATTATAATTAATTAGTTAGAGTAGTTTATAAAGTATTACCTACTTGCAATTTAAAATTTGAAGTATCAATTCAAAAATTGATACTTCAGATTCAAATTTTAAATTACAAATTTTTAATATAGGTAATACTTTATATTCTACTTTTATATATATATATATATATATATATATATATATATATAATATTTTATAAACTACTTATATATATAACTTAAAATTTCATTGGAGAAGCTAGGGAGAAGGGGGGCCTGCGGCCAGGGTTTTCTTGGACGTAGATCCACGACTCTTCTCTCTATCTCCCTACAATGTCTTTGCGCGGATTATTTCCTCGGGTTTTTGGAGTTTTTCTTAATGAGTGTGGTCTCCTCTTCGTTATCCTTCGTGATTGAAGCCTCCATCCGCTTGGTCATTTTCTCCGCTGAGGCGCCTACTCTCGGGGTGCTACAGTATGTGTGGATCGGGCTTGTTGTTGCTCCCTTGCGGCCATATCTCCCTCCACGCGAACCTGCTGAGTGGTAACCTTTCCGATGGTGGCCACACACTCTCTATTGCGGATCCGACCTTTTTTTGGTCCTCGTTTTGGCGGACACTCTCCTGGGTGCGGATCTGATCGGTGTTGTTGCCGATATGGCCTTATGCTCCAGATACTGGTTTCCGTGGCCCCACTTCAGGCCTGTTCTTTTCAGATCTGGTTTTTTGTTTGCCATATCTTCTCGGTTTTCCTCTTCGGATCTATTTCTTGGAGCTTTGTTGTCGTCTGCGGTTTTTTTGGTCCTCTATCTCTTCAACCACTAATGGGTGTGGAGGCGTTTCTTGAAGATTTTTTAGGGTTTGACCCCCACCAATCCATCCCTACCGGTTCGTTCAGGGATTGATGCAATGTCAGGGCTTTCTCGGTCGTCTTGGTGTCTGAGATCCCCTATGACCCCTTCTGGTCTGTGATGTGGAGTGGTTGCTTGAGTTTTCTTCTTCTTTATGGTGGGGTCTGTTTCAAAGCTTTGAGGTCCTTCTCTCGGGCGTGCAGTGTTGATCTTGACTAGTGGGTTCAATGCTTCGAGGTCCGTCTTGGGCGTGTGGCTTCGTATTTTCCTCCTATGTGGTTGCAGGCTCTCTTGTGGACCCTTTGGATCCAGTTCTCGAAGGGGTTAATTGCCGCTCTGGCCTAGTCCGTCCAGGTTCTCTTCATTCTTCGTTTATGTCGTGTTATTGGTTGTTTTTTCATGAGGTCTCTTGGATTTTACTACCTACATTTGGGATTATACCTAGCTCCTTATCTGGCACATCATTTGTGGTATTTCACTTTGGGCCAGTCGTGGCTACTAACACTTTTTTCAGTTTACCCAAATATTGGGCATGTGCTTTCAGCACCTACAAAATGTAATTTGGTTCTCTACGGATGAATAGAATTACGATTTTTTTCCGAGCTAAAAAAAATAACTTAAAATTTCATTAACCATATTCATAATAACATAAGAGAAAATACTATCAAATCAATTTCTATATATATCAAAAATCTGTATATATCACTTTTACTTGGGAATTTACATCCTCATTGGAGAAGTGGCAATTGTTATGTGTAATTGTTCAAAACTTACTCAAACCAAAATCTTATAAACCATCTTAAATGTATTTTAAGGATAACAATTATTCATCCTAACCACCCTAGCTAAATCCAATTGAATATATATATATATATATATATATATATATATATATATATATATATATATATATTGTAAGTTAAAAAATCTTATTGCACTGAAAGACACACTTTAATATATGAGAAAGATGTGTAATTGTTTTCATGTTCAACATGGAGCTGACACATAGTATTAAAAAAATATATTAATAACAAAAAACATATTTCAATGCTAGTTATTGATAAAATATTTCAATGTTCATCTTAACAAAAATATTTTTATATCAACTTTATCTTCTGCAATATTCCCAATAGAGCTGTTATGGATTTTAAATGTTATTAAGTTTCTTTAGTTGTGTGATTTCATCAAACAATTGCATCACAGGGGTTTTAGAGTTGTAAATTGTTTTGTGACCTTCTACAAGCAATTTGTATGTGACTCATTGTTATCGCACAATATGTACTTTCCCAAAGCCCAAGGCAAGTGGAAGCAAGATTTGTGTAACATAGGGTGATCTATCATTGTCACCTTAATAGGAAACCCCTTTCTATTTAGGAGTATGTCACAATGCCCCAAGGGAGACATCCCCAATGACCTGTAGGTTTGAGAAGGCTAAGGTAAAGATACAAGAAATCCCCACTCCCCCCACCCCTCTCACAGATCACTCAAGTCAAAGGTTCTTTATGTCTTATAGAGATGAAGCAAAAAGATAAATAAGGTGTACCTGCCCGGAACAAGACAACAAATAGAAAAGGCAACTTTCAAGTACCAAATGATGTTAGTTCTTCATAAGACCATGAACCTCAGAAAAATAAGTAAGCTGATATAAAATTGTATCAAATGAATTATTTACAACAGCAATGAGTATTTTGCAACAGCCACAATAATTATGCCTTAAAAGTGCTCGAAGAAAACAAGAAAATATAGCTTTGCATTGGCAGAATGATAACTACTTATCACGAGCAAAATTGGAAATGTCTAATCATCTTTTAATGTCACTTTTGGAGATGATTTTGTTATTGTAAGATGGTTGTAGCAATCTTTTGCAACAACAACAATTTAGTTAGTGGATTAGTATAGTTTAAGGTTAGTAGAGGTTAGTAAATGTTTCAAGGAAGATAGTTTGAGAGTTGTTTTGATCAATCAATCACTATATTGGGTGGACTAGTGCCTTTATAGGGTAATGGAGTCTATGGATGATGGTTTTCTACTTGGAAGAAATGACACGATGATTATACTTTCCTAATGATAAGAGATGGATGGAAGAGGTGTTGGCTTTTCAAGGCCTCAACATCCAAACCCTAAGAACAAACTTGCTAGAGTGTAAGTAATTTTAGGCTCTAGCAATATCTTCCTTCCTTAGACTATTGAATAAATACTAGAAGCAACAATTGACTAGATAATGACTTCTAAAGTGCTAGTATTTAGGGCTCTAGAAGTTTACCTAAGTCAAGAATCCTCTTGGCAAGGTCTAGCAAATGAAGAGTAAAGAAGTAGCAAATTAAGTCCTTTAATCCTAGGGTTTGTCAAGCAAGCAATTTCATAATCTTTAACATGAATAAGAAAATTTACTATAAACCATTCAAATAAAATGAAGAAGGACGTCATGGGCTCTCAAGGGTCAACGTCCTAGTGGAAAGGCAAGACCCCCATGGGTCTAGACCTGCCAGAGTGTCTCGGGGGCAATGTCCTTCTTTCTTCCTGGTGCAAGCCTCTGGTGTCTCTCAACCCCTGGTTACGATCACAACATCCATCTGTGGGATTTCAGCCCCATGGAGGTCTGATCTAATCATTCCCCCATATCTACATGTCCACCGGGCAAAGTCCTGCAGCAACAACAAGTATGCCCTCCAGGGGTTCATAAGTCACAGTGATCCGGATTTAGGAGCGGAACGAACTGATTAACAGACTTAATACAATAAACACAGAGATATGAAGAATAACACAGATATCTAGTGAACAATATATTATATTTGAATAAATGAGAATAGGATAAAACTGTAAAACTGCAGAACTGAAATACTTGCTCGAATGGTGGTAACTATCTCTAAGAAGAGATGTGGCTGCTACGTGCATCTGTCTGAGCAGAATCCTTACAATCGGGCTCTAGAGGCTTTTTTTATATTACTCATGAATGTCAAAAACCTAACCCTAGGAGGTGAAACGCCAAAAGTCATGTGGGCCCCTATGGGTAAGGTGGTACCTCAACTTCTCAGGGTCGTAACTTTTGCATACGACCTTCGTTTTAGGTGCGCGATAGCCCGTTGGAAAGGTCTTTCAGAGAAATACACATTATACCATCAAACTCTCATTCTGTCTATAGTTTGACTATGGCGAGCCAAAAAAACATTGTTTAGGGCTTCAAAATAGTCATGGAAGTACATCAAGATGTGTTGACATGAAACCATACAAAATAAGCTAGTTGGATTAGGTGAGAGGCCACTAGTATCCACCTGGAAGATGTGTAGGGATTCAGACAACCACAGAAGTGTAGAACCCACAATTACAAAGAAGTACATAAGAACATGTTGAACTAAAAATGGACAAGAGGAGCCAGCTGGAATAGGTGGGTGGCCACCAATATCCACCTAGGTCAATCCTCCCCTCTTAGGAAGCAATGGTCTCCATTGTGTTGATTTTTCCCATCAGGTAAGGAAAATTTTGTTGGATTTGGCCCCGGGTGATCCACTTGCCATGGTGTAGGAGTTTCCCTTCATTGACAACTCGATAAAGTTGGATCCTCTACTGGCGAGTGCCCTTGACCTGTGTGTACACTATAGGATCAATGGAGGCTTGTTCCATGCAGTTAGGGTTGAGCTTTGTTAGTGTCAGCTATTTTGCGATCTCTGAGGTGTCCAATAATGGTGGAAAATATGACTGAAGGAGGTCCACATTGAACACTGGGTGTAGGCCAAGGAAGGGTGGAGTGTTGAGCTCAAAATCATTGCTACCCATAGCCTTGGTGATAGTGTAAGGACCATAATGAAGTGGGTGAAGCTTCCAATGGGGCCCTGTGAGATGCTCCTTCTGCAAATGTAACCAGAATTTATCGCCAACCTGAAACTGGTGCGATACCATGTGTTGATCATGGCGTTGTTTGTACTTAGCATTGGATTTCTGCAAAATCTCATGGACCTGTTGATGGATGTGTTGAATCCACTCAATGAATCTGGTGACTTTTTTGGTCTTAGACTGAACATGGGAAGAGTATGTCTATGTGATGGCAAGAGGTATTGCAACATCCATGGGACCCAAGGGTTGGAATCCCTGCCCCACCTGAAATGGGCTATGGTCGATGGAGCTATCGAGAGCCCTGTTGTAACTGTACTCAACATAGGGGAGACTCTCATCCCATGTACGTGGATGCTTAGAGTTGTACATGTGCAGGATGTGCACAAATATCTGATTGACAACCTTTGTTTGGTCGTCTATTGGGGATGGAAAGAAGTGGATTTAGTGAGTTTGGTTTCCAACAGTGACCAAAGACTCGACCAAAATGTGTTGAGGAACCTGTTGTCCCAGTCGGAGATGATGGTTTGTGGTATCCCAAAATGGATCCACACTCGTTCGAAGAAGAGCTTGGCAATATCTTTCACTGTGATATTCTTCTTGCATTTTGTGAGGATGGCCATCTTTGAAAACCTATCCACGACCACAAATACACAGTCATTTCCTTGCTTGGTGGATAGAATGCCATACATGTAATCCATTGAGACAGATTCCCAAGGCTTCTCGGGAGTAGGAAGAGGGGTGTATAAGCCTTGCTTCTTGATGGTTGGCTTGGAAATGGAACAGGCAATGCAATATCCGATATACTTGTTGACATCCTGTTGAAGTTTTGGCCAATAAAATGTTTCTGAAGAACGGCCACAATTTTCTCCACGCCAAAATGTCCTGCCATCCGACTGTAGTGGGGCTTTGCACGCTCACTTGTTGGAACACATATATGGCCCAGATGGCATAATAGTTCGTACTGAATGTGAAAATCAGTGACAGTTGTGCATGTACCCAAGAGCTGATACGTGGTGGCAAAGTTTGGATATTGTTGATAAAGTTGGGGCCACTCATATGCCTCATTTCCACAGGAATGGAGCACAATGGTGAGTGCAGCCACAGGAGGTCGGCTGAGGCAGTCAGCAACACAATTTGAGATCCATGTCTTACACTTGATGTTGAGATGGAATTGTTGCAGGTAGGTGGACCACTTTTGATGGCGATCGTTCTTCAATTTCCCCTATGTTTGTATGAACTGCAGAAGCTTGTGATCATTGTGGATGATCGTCTCCTTTCCCAGAATGTAATGTTTCCATTGACGACAAGCTTGTACAATAGAATACATTTCCTTGTCATAGGTGGGGTATTTCCAGATAGTATCTGAGAGTGTCTCACTATGGTATGCCACCGAATGGTCGTGTTGAGTGAGAACTATGCCTACAACATAGTCAGATTCACCAGTCTCAATCTTGAACGATTGTTGCAGATTGGGAAAGGAGAGTACTAGAGCTGACCACAAGCGATGCTTCAGATCATCGAATGCTCATTGTTGTTCCTTCCCCCACATGAAATTTTCCCTGCCACCACCCTTGGTCACCTAGCTGAGGGCCCATGCAATATGGGAGAATCCCAACACAAACCGTCGGTAGAAGTTGGCCAATCCCAAGAAGTTATGAAGCTCAGTTAGTGTGGTTGGGGCTGGCCAGTCACAAATTACTTGGATCTTAGCTGGATCAACATGTACCCCATGCTCATCAACAATGTATCCCAAGTATTGGACCTTCATGCCGAAAGATAATTTTTGCAAGTTGGCATATAGCTTGTCCTACTGCAGAGTGCTCAAAACCTATTGAATATTCTGCATGTGCTCCTCCCAAGTTTTGTTGAAGATGAGGAAGTCATCCAAATATACCACCACAAAGGAGTTGGTGAAGGGTCGCATTACATCATCCATCAACCTCATGAAAGTGGTTGGTGCATTTGTTAGGCCAAAGGGCATGACTATCCCTTTGAAGAGACCTTCTTTAGATTTGAAGGTTGTCTTCCATACATCAGTTTGTTCGATGGGAACATGGCGGTAGCCAGACTTTAGGTCAATCTTGTTGAAGAACTTTTCCCCCTTGAGTTGGTCAAGAAGGTCATGAATCCTAGGAATTGGGTACCGGTTCCTGACTATGATTTTGTTTAAGGCTCTGTAATCAATGCAGAGTCACCAAGTCCCATCCTTCTTCTGCACCAATATAATTGGGCTTCCGCAAGGGGAGAAGATGGGTCTGATCTTCCCCTTTTGAAGAAGCTCTTGGATTTGACGCCTGATTTCTTCATTTTCCATCAGTGAGCGATGATAGACTGGTTCATTAGGTAGAGGTGCACTGGGGGTTAGATCAATTGGATGCTTGACTTTGTAGTGTGTCGGTACCCTAGTGGGTGACGAGAAGATGTCTCTGTATTATTCCACGATCTCGTCCACTTGCTTCTGTTTCAAAGAGAGGCTATGTGTAGAGTCCACGGATGTGGCAACGATGTTCTTCTTACTGTGATCATGAATCACAAAGAAGATGAACTTCCCGGTCTGTGAAATGACCTTACTGCATTGCTTAGTAGAGATTAAATAAATAGCGATAGGTAGCACTACCTTTTGTATCCTGTAAAATTGTCAACCTAAAGTAATAATAACATTGCGGGGTCTAGAATCATACACAGTATGATGCTTCCACAAATATGGTTGTCCTAAAATAACATCACAAAATTCAAGGGGAGCAATATCACACAATACCTCATCTTTGAAAGGCTTGATGTCGTAGGGTAGATGACACTGTTGGATGACATGAAGATCTCTTCCTTGGCGAAGTTAGCCGATGGTGTAGGGTTGCGGGTGTGGTGTCATTAGCAAGTCCAGTCACTTGACGAACTCTACTGAAATCAGGTTCTTCTAACTTTTAATATAGACAATGAAATGAAGCGAAGGCCCCTTTACCCACATCTGTGAGTGAAAGAGGCATTCCCCTTCCTCTGGTTCTTCTGGTTCGCTTGGCCAGATTTTGGTGGTAGCGACAATGGCACTAGGTTCATCATCGGTAATCCACTTCCCTCCTTCGGGATTTGATTCAGAATCAGAATCGGCCTCTGACTTGGAATCCTTCAGCTCGACCATAAGTGACTGCTTGGAGCAACATTCTTTAGTGTTGTGCCAAGGGATTTTATGGTACTCACACCATTTTCCTATGTCCTTCTTCGTCTTCTCATTGCCCTTCTTGTGTTGCGGATTGGACTAGTTTTTCTGAGAGTGGCCATCTTGTCTCGGTCCCTTCCTGTGTGAGTTGGGGTTGCCTTTGCCCTACTTCAGCTGTGACGATTTTGTAGATCCAAACTCTCGCCTCTTCTACTTAAATTTATGCTCGATATTGACAGTGTATCTATAAGTCGTTCCCAATGAGGCGATGTCCAGAAACTCCATTTATGTTTGAATGTATCTATAAAAATAGTTGTGGTATTTGAGCACCAGATGACACTTAGAGTCTTTGATACCCAATTTGGTGCACAGGGTATGGAAAATATTGGTGAAATATGGTACTAACTGGCCCCTTTCTTGACACAGGGTGGTCCATCTGGTGTACTGGTCCTCGTAGCTTCCAACAGGGTATTAGTGTTCTTTAATGGCGTCCCGGAAGGAATCCCATGTAGCGGCCACCACAAATATTGCAAATTCCTCTACGGCCCTTTTATCAGAGTAAGTATCCCACCAGTCCTTAACATGGGGTACGACCTTGAGGAGTGCAAAAGTAATCTTTTCCCTATCGGAAAAAAAATTTGGACCGAAAAATACCCTTCGAGCAGATTCAACCACTTATCTACAGCATCCGCATCTATCAGTCCTTCAAATAATGGAATATAAAAATTTATATGTACCTTGAAGGGGGTTGCATGGCTGCTTGATGAAGATGATACTCATGTGGGCAATCGTTGAAGGATCTACCCAAAGTTGTCCATCATTTCATTCCTTTGTCGCGTGAGGGATTCCTCGAGGAAAATTTTAATAGGATCTCCTGCTCCATCATCTTTCTTTTCGTCCCCCATGGGTTGTTTTTGGGCTCGGCGCAGTCGATCTTGCAATGTCTTGATTGGTTCGAATCCTAACTTCTTGTACCCAGATCTTGTCGGGGACATGCACGAAGAAAAACAAATGAAGAGCAGACCGCTCTGATACCACTAATCTGGATTTAGGAACGGAACGAACTAATTAACAGACTGAATACAATAAACATAGAGATATGAAGAATAACACAGATATCCAATGAACAATATCTTCTATTGAATAAATGAGAATAGGCTGAAACTGTAAAACTGCAACACTGAAACACTTGCTCGAATGGTGGTATCTATCTCTGGGAAGAGATGTGGCTGCTATGCGCATCCGTCTGAGAATAATCCTTACAATGAGGCTCTAGAGGCCTTTTTGATATTATTCATGAATTCCAAAACCCTAGACATCCAAAAACCTAACCCTAGGATGTGAAATGCCAAAAGTCATGTGGGCCCCTATGGGTAAGTTGGTACCTCAACTTCCCAGGATCGCAACTTTTGCATACAACCTTCGTTTTAAGCACGTGATAGCCCATTGGAAAGGTCTTTCAGATAACTACACATTTTTTCATCAAAATTTGACTTCGTCTACAGTTTGACTATGGTGAAACAAAAAAAAATTGTTTAGGGCTCCAAAAATGGCCCTGGAAGTACAACAATATGTGCTGACATAAGAACATACAAATAAGCCAGTTAGATTAGGTGAGAGGCCGCCGGTATCCCCCTTGAAGATTTGTAGGGCTTCAGACAACCCCAGAAGTGTAGAACCCACAATTACAAAGAAGTGCAGAAGAATGTGTTGAACTAAAAATGGACAAGGGGAGCCAGCTGGAATAGGTGGGTGGCCACCAATATCCACCTAGATCACACARGGATCATAGCAATGTCAATCACGTCTAATAATCAAATTACCCAAACATGTGCATCAAACCCCCCTTTATCCAGATAAATGCTCAAAGACGTTATGCAGTTTAATAAGTCAGGTTTGGAGAAGGTCCYGGGATGTGCTTTGGGCTAATCCTCCTTAATTTTGGGGTGTTTCCCAAGTGAGAACCAATTTAGGTCATGTAAGTGTGTGTGAAGTGGTGTAGGGGAAATGTTTGGGCACAAGGTGCAGTGATAACAGAGAAATGTAGGTCTTGCATGTGGGTGCCTTTGTAGAGGGAGAGATACACCTTATCATGGATGCCATTGTTTCCTATCCCATTCAATGCATTTTATTCTTAGTTTTATTTCCTTTGATATTTTTTGTTTTCAAGGGAAGAGCTGGGGGACATTGTCCTGGCTTGGTGACCAGAGGTGACAACGTTACCTACAAGCATTTCACAGAGATGAGAAGGTTGGCTTGTGATGAGACCTCGTTTCTCTTGGCTATGCCACCAAGAGCCACTACCATGGTTTGGTGACCAGATAGATGGTAGTGTCACACCTCTACATGCCCATGTTCCTAATAGGTTGGCTCATGATGAGACCTCCCATCCACCAACTAGTACCTTAAGTTTTTCTTTATCTTATGGGTTCCCTTTTCTTACTGAGAAGATTTTTACTACTTTCTCTGGAATCCCTGGGCGAAACATCTCAAAGGTTTCATTTTGGCTTTTAACTCTTGCCACCTACTTTTACCCTCTGGGCATTTAGCCTCTTCTTCCCACAAGGCAAGGTACAACCCTTCCTAGTGTGGCAAACCCAATGCCCGAACAAAGGTAGGGGAAGAAATGAGAGGAGTAATGATGGAAAGTGGTAAGTGTGGAGGGAATGGATGATGACCTTTTATAGACCCACCCAATGGCAACCCATCCTAAAGGGAGATCAACTTAGTAGGGCATCATGTCACCCTCCCGGGTATGAGCAAGTTAAAGAGCATAATTTCCAAGAAAACGTTATGAAATGAAGGAGAATTTAGTGCAACATATTCAAGTGCTTCAATAATCAGCGTGACACATACCATGATACATGGACTCATTACATCATGGAGAAACACTTACTGCTACTTTAGAACCAGGCAAGTCGGATGGATATTGTTGTTGTTGATAGATGGGTTGTACTGAAGAAAATATAGACCCTTCAGGGCCATGCTCAAGTCATCTAACTCTCATCACTCCATGTCTAGGACTTGTGGGCCTCGACACATGATCTCCTTAGTTATCCCTAGGATAGGGGATAACACTCATCATCCATCACATTACACATAAAATATAAGAGAGAATATTGGCATTTATTATGGATGGAAAAAGCAACACCAATACAATTCCTACTAGTTGTTATGGTAGTTGCAACATAATTATAAAAACACAAACAAAGAACATGTGGCAATGCCAATGTCTCTTCAAGACTAATATTGGAGTGAAAACTAAGGTAGATCATTCCTCTTAGGCATAAAGAGATCCCCTTCCACTTGTTTCAATCCTCACGCCCAGCTACAAACTCCCCATGATTTTACAATAAAGGTGCTCGACCCTCCTCATAAACCCTCAACTTGGTAATAAAAGGGGCCCACGACCTCTCCTAACCCATGTGGTTCCTTGTAAGGGGCTTGCGGCCCTTCTTCTACACTTCTACAACACCCGACCCACCACAATCTAGTAGAGGGGAGGGGTATCGACCCTCTTAAACCCACCAACGACCTACTCCAAGATTTCGACCTGCAAAACAAATGAGAGTGGCTCCCTTAACTGGTCCACGGCCTCACAATATTCACGGTTATGCTGCTAGATAGATATACCCCTCCAAAAATAACCGATGGCCTCTTAAAGTGATGTAAATCCCCTACAATCCTTGCCAAGTTTGTTGGTGGTGAATCTGCCTCCTCTAGAGGACCCTACGAACCCTCCAATGATGCCATGAATCTACAATAATGAGATTATCCTCCTCCTAGGCAGATCGATGCACTCACAAAATGAATATAATTGATAAGATGAACTACAATGGAAACCCCAAGTGGATTTCCCTTTATGTCTAGCTAGGGTGGATATTTCACCACCGAAACTAAACTGAAGTATGGAAGGGGTTTTCCAAAACCCAAACAAAAACCTTGGCTCCAAGAGCACTCAAATAAGAGATCAAACCATAATGAGGAAGGTGAAGTTCTACCCTTCCTTTATACATCTCGGAAGCCTTCTAGATCTTTCCCCCTTTTAACCAAATCAAATATGACCATTATTCCCTCTTAATATTTACTTAAACATTGAAAAGTCACTTTTTAATGTTTAAGTTATTAATAATTTATTTTTTAACTTAATGTCACTTTTAGAATGTAACATCTCTTGGCTAGTGAAATTAAATAAACCTCCTTGACTCTGCTTTATTCATTGACTATAGCCTACAGGAGTTATATAGGATACTAAGTCATCATTTGTCATGATCAATTGGAATGGGACATTACAATCCTCCCTTCCCAAGATTACTTTTCCTCAAGCAACTCCAAATCGGGATGCTGAAAGATCTGCTTTCCCTCTCAAGTAGCATCCTCGGTGGGAAAACCTCTCCATATGACCAAGTACTCCCGAATGAATCTGCTCTTCAACCTCCTCTCTATGACATCAAAAATCCTCTTTGGAGTCAGAACCAATTGTCCTTCCTCCTCTAGTGGAGGAATATTTACTGAAGTTGTGACATGTTGTCCCAACGCCTTCTTAAGGAAAGATACATGGAAGATGTTATGGATTATGCTATCCTATGGTAACTCCAACTCATAAGCTACCTCTCTGACTCTCTTGATCACCTTGTAGGGTCCATAGAAGTGAGGCTTAAGCTTCTCCACACCACTCTTCTTTAGTGAACACTCTATGTAAGGTTGCAACCTAAGAAATACCAAATCCCCAACCTCAATGTTGCACTCCACTCTGTGCATGTCTGCATACATCTTTTGTTGATTCTAAGTGACCTGTAAGTTTTCCTTCATGACTCTCAATATGTCTTGGCTCTTTTGCAACCAATATTTGGCCTTGGGGGGGCTGCTCTCCCAAAATTCCAAATCCACAAATGAAGGGGCATCGTAGCCATATAATTCCCCAAAGGGACTCATCCCTATGGACACGTGATGAGTGGTATTATAACAGTGCTCCCCAAGATGAAACCACTTTGACACAGAGTTCCACGAATATCCCTCAATCCACTTGTTCATGATCGGTGTTTTCCCATCTATCTGCAAATGATAGTTGGTGCTAGGTGTCAACTATGTCCTTGATAGCCTAGTAGTTCCCGCCAAAATGCACTGAGAAACCTATTGTCTCAGTAATTGACTATGTATCTCAGAATACCATGTACCCTAAACACTTCCCTGAAGAATATGTTTGCCACATGAGATGTGCTATACTATTAAGGAATGGAAAAGAAGTGTGCATACTTGGTCAACTTGTCCACCACCACATAGATACAGTCCCTTCCCTATACCTTTGGAAACCCTATAATGAAGCCCATGGAAATGCTTTCCCACTTATGCTCTGGAATAGGTAGTTGTTGAAGTAGACCTACATGGTGTGCAAGTTCCATCTTGTTCTATTGAAAATTCATGCACTCCCTCACATATCGTAGTACATCCTCCTTGATACCCTTCCAAGAGAATCTCTTCCTCACCTTCCTGTAAGTCTTCGGATACCCTGGGTGCCCTACCAGTGGTGCATCATGAACTGCTCTCAAAATATTATCCTTGAGCATGGACTTGGGGAAAAGATAGATCCTCTCCTTGTACTAGTAGATGATGCCATCCACTACCATGTACCTGTCATCCTGGATAATACCCTCCATTAGATCATAAGAGAATGTATTCTTGGATTACTCCACCAAGAGAATGAACTTCCAATCTACCAAAATCTTTGTCATGGAAAAGGTTGTAGTTCTCCTAAAAATGGCATTTGCAACTACATTATTCTTTCCCTTTACATACTCGATATCAAATTCATATGCATGCAACTTACTCACCCATTTCTACTGCCTTTCACTCAAGTCTCTTTGCTCCAAGAAATACATCAGGATGTTGTGGTTGGTCCTCACCACAACGCGTCCTCTCACCAGGCACTGCATGATGTCCAACATATCCTTATCATAGATGGAGTAAATCCTTTCTGGCTCCCTCAAATTCCTTCTCTCGAAAGATATGGGATTTCGATTATGCATCAACATCGCTCCTATCCCTTCTCCAAATTCATCACACTCCAACACAAATGGTTGAGACAATTCTGGAAGTGGTAGCATTGGGAAATTGCTCATTACCTTCTTCATTTTGTCAAACATTGAATGTGCCTCCTCTGACCATCGTAATTCTCCCTTCTTGGTGAGATATTTCAATGGCATGCCAAGTTGTGAAAATCCTTTCACAAATCACCTGTAATAACTGCATATCCCGAAGAACCCCCGTAGATTTTCAAGTGACTTGGGTTTGTCCCAATCTAAGATTGTATGGATCTTCTCTTGATGTACCTACACTCCCTTAACTCCAATCACATGTCCTGGATAAAGAATCTATGTCAACCTAAACTCACACTCTGCCTCCTTGGAAAACAACGATTGCTCCCCCATGATGCTAAGAATCTCATCAATATGTCCCAGATGATCCTCCCACGTCCTGTTGTAGATCATCGAAGAACACTAGTAGGAACTTCCTCAACTGCTTGTTGAAGATATTGTTCATACATGACTGGAAGGTAGTCAATGGATTGGTCAATCTGAAGGGCATGACCAAAATCTCATAGTGTTCATGGTGACATCTAAATGTTTTTTGTTGATGTCATCCTCTCCGACCCGAATCTGTTGGTACCCTAATTGAAGATCAATATTCGAGAAGTACACTACCCCATGCAACTCATCTATCAACTCGTCAATTTTGGGTATTGGGTATTGGTTATTGATGGTCTTCTTGTTCAACACCTTGTAGTCAATGCACATCCTCATCGTACCATCCTTCTTCTTCACCAATACCACTGAGGAAGTGAAGGGACTAGAACTAGGCCTAATATGCCCCATCTCCAACAACTCCTTTACGACATTTTCTATCTCATCCTTGAACTTCTTCGGATGTCTATATGGTGTGGTGATCACAGGCTTCGCCCCCTCCTCTAACTCAATGGCATGCTCAAATCCCCTGTCAAGTGGTCTCCCTACTGGTAATGATCCAACCACTCTGTCATGTTTCCTAAGCAATGTCTGGATGTCCACATGGTAGTGTTGGCAGTCCTATGATGGATCCCCCATGGTGATTAAACACTCTTTTTCACAAGCCACTTCCTCGTGTCTAAAAATTTCCTCCAGATGTTTGTTCAACACGATCTTGGGGACTCCTGTCGACACACCTCTCATTGTAACTTGCTGACCTTATTTATCCATGAACTCCATCCTCATGTCTTGATAGTTCATGTGGATATCCCCCAACAAATACAACCATTGGACACCTAATACCACATGGGTGTCTGCCAAGTCTAATACATAAAAGTCAGTGTTCAACGTATACTTTCCCAATGTCATCTCTAATCCCCTGATCCTTTGAGTACATGTCATGTTGTACCCATCTTCTACCACTACATTGAATCCCTCAAAGTCCTTTGTCATAATGTCTATTTTGGTGACAAGTGTTGCATCAATGAAATTATGAGTGGCCCCACCATAAATTAGTGTTGTAACTCTCTACCCCTACAAAATGCCTCTGACCTTGAAAGTGTAATATTTGGGGACCCCTAAAATTGCGGAAATGGTTACATTCTTGACTCTGTCCTACAATTTCTTTTCTTATACACTTTTAATATGTGGTGGCTCTGTTTGGCCACTACTCTGTGCACTATTATGAATGTGATATAACTCATCCTCATCATCATCATCCTCATCGTAAAGTACCTCTATGTAATGTACTTTCCCTTTTCCCATACACCAGTGACCAAGCTCCCAAGGTTATTTGCAGCTAAAGAAAATATTATTCCTTCGCAAATCTCTCTGCGTCTCCTCGTCCATAATGTCCTTCCTAGTCCATGCCTTCTGGGGAGGCTTCGCTACCTGACCCTTTTGTGGAATAAAGGTTTTCACTGATACCTTCTCAGGTGTTGTCTTTGCCATATCATGGGTCCTCGTGATAGAATCATTTAGTGTAATTGGCATGAATCCCTAAGTGAAAAACATCACCAACCTTTGCTCAGATATGTTTGTCACCATAACCACCATCCTTTGAAACTCGACAATGTATGCCTATGGTGTGCATGTGTTAGAAAAACAGGATCACAGAGCAATAACATAAAAACAAATGCAAAAATAAAACACAGAAGATACACAATACAATGGAGACACGGATATACGTGGTTCACCTAGTGTGGGCTACGTCCAACAGAGAAATTTCCATGTCCTTCCTTTATTATTATCCAGCAAATGAAGGGATACAACCTACAACACACCCATTGTAAGTTCCTCTTCTTTCTCTCACAGCCTCCTCTCTCAGAATACAATATTACAATGATACATAGCCGCAATACATTTCCCTCATAAAAGAGGGTTACCTTCTAGGGAAAAAAAACCTAACATAACTTCTATCGTCAGATCTGCGAGCTTATAATGAACTGTCCAGATTTACTATGAAATTACAATATACATTTACAAGGAAATTTTTTCTTCGGGGGCTTCGCCCCCAAACCCCCGCTTGTCCCTAGACCCCGCAGCAGGGGCACGCCCCCCCTACACTCCCCCGTGTGGAGGAGTGTACATTCTTTTAGGGTGTAAAGTCTCCATGGGGTATAAACGCAGCTAAAAGCAAAGGCCTTTGAATCAGGAAGATAATCAGGCTCCACAACCAACAACATGTTTGTTTCAATTGGGCCAACTCCATGAAGTGGATTTGAGGGTCCTTTTTATCAAATTTTTCCATCAATCTATGGGTGAAATTCTCATAAGATGTGATTATGGTGTGACCTAATGTCACTAACCCATGGTACCACCACTCATGAGCTTCTCCATTCAAGTGTAGGGTGGAAAATTTAATTTCCTCTGCATGTGTCATTGGGCTGAGATGGAAGTAAGTGTCCAACTTATGTACCCATGCCCTAGTCGTGCACCTATCAGATCCGTCAAAAGGTGGGATAGTCATCTTCCCCAACTTGCACAGAAGATCAAATTTTTGTTGGCTCTATGTTGTCCTTGGCTTGTACCTAAGCCTGGTATTGCAGTAGTATGTGTAAGAAATGGCTGCCTGGATTTCCTCCCCTAAGGATTGATACTCTCTAAAGTAGGTGGTGTATTGATCCACCTAATATTGTTGTATGTGTTCTCATGTAGGCTACTCTTCAAGGAAGAGTGGCAATAATGGTTTGGGCGTCCTCCAACTCCCTATATATCGGGCACTCTATGTGGGAATATGGTTATTGCTACCCTCTTCCTGATCCCTACCTCCTCCTTGGCTTCCTTCTGCATTCATCCTAGTCTGTCCTTTTTGCCCCACCAGTTGTATGAGTACCTCAAGAGTCTGATGCTAGTTCCTCATCATCTTTGCATGTTTGTAGGTTGCTTCTGCTTGTCTTTGGTTTTCCTCATCTTGGCTCCTAGTCATATGACTCGATAACTTGATCACGGGATCTTTTGTATGATCTCGGTTGTCACCCATGTTTCTTTCTTGTTTTGACTCTAGATGGTTTATTTCTAATTCTTCTTCTGGTGATCATGGTAAGGGTTGGCCTCCATGCCCCCATATTCTAAGCATCAATGTATTCACATGCTAGCAAGATCACCAGCTCTGGTACCACTGTAATATTCCCAATAGAGTTGGGTTGGATTTTAAATGTTGTTAAGTTTCTTTCGTTGTGTGATTTCATCAAATAGTTGCATCACAAGGGTTTTAGAGATGTAAATTGTTTTGTGACCTTCTACAAACAATTGGTATGTGACTCATCATCCATCACATTACACATAAAACCTGAGAGACAATATCGGCATTTATTATGGATGGAAAAAGAAACAACAATACAATTCCTATTGGTTGTTAGGGAAACTACAACATAATTATAAAAATACAAACAAAGAACCTCTGACAATGTCGTTGTCACTTCAAGAGTGATATTGGACTATAAACTAAGGTATATCATTCCTCTTAGGCATTAATATATCCCATTTGGCTTGTTGTAATCCTCACACCGAGTTACAAACTCCCCACAATTTTGCAATAGAGGTCCTCAACCATCCTCATAAACCCTCGAATCAACAGTAAAACGGGTCCACGACCTCTCCTAACCCACACGATGCCTTGCAAGGGGCATGCAGAACTGCTCCTGTGTTTCTACAACACCTGACCCACCACGATCTAGCAAAGGGGAGGGGTATCGGCCCTCCTAAACCCACCAATGGCCTTCTCCAATCTTTCAACCTACAAAACAAATGGGAGGCAGCTCCCTTTACTGGTCCATGACTTCACAATCTTCACAGTTTTGTTGCTAGATAGATTGCCCCCTCCAAAAATAACCTACGACCTCTCCAAGTGATGTAAATCCTCTACGGTCCTTGCCAAGTTTGTTGGTGGTGAATCGACCTCCTCTAAGGGACCCTACAAACCCTCCAATGACTTCACAAATATGAAATAATGAGATTAGCCTCCTCTTAGGCAGATCGACACACTCACAAACTGAAGATAATTGATAAGATGAACTGCAATGGAAACCCTGGTTGGATACCCCCCTATGTCTAGCTATGGTGGATATTTCACCACCAAAACTAAACTAAAGTGTGGAATAGTTTTGTTGAAACCCCAATGAAAACCTTGGCTCCAAGAACACTTAGATAAGAGATCAATTCATAATGAAGAATGTAAAGTGATACCCTTCCTTTATACTTCTCGGAAGCCTTCTAGATCTTTCCCCTTTTTGGCCAAATAAAATATGACCATTATTCTCTCTTAATATTTACTTAAACATTAAAAAGTCACTTTTTAATGTTTAAATTATTAATAATTTATCCTTTTACTTAAGGTCACTTTTAGAATGTAACATCTCCTGGCTAGTGACATTAAATAAACCTCCTTGACTCCCCTTTATTCATTGACTATAGCCTACAAGAGTGGTATAGGCTACTAAGTCATCCTTTGTCATGATCAATTGGAAGAGGACATTACATCTTCATCTATATTGAAAGTAAAAAAAATGTATTTTAGTGTATAGGTGTTTTCTTTTGAGGGAGATGTGTAAATCTTTTAATGTTTAACATGGAGTTGACACGTGATATTTAAAAAAAATATTAATAACAAAAATATATTTCAATGTATACCATAAATTAAATATTCTGATGTCTATCTTTAGTAAAATATTTCAATATCAACTTTATATAAAGGTTTGAACCTTTAAAAATTCAATCCCTCTCAATGCATAATAAATTTGAAGCTAAGCTAAATCTAAATTAAGCTAATTATTTTACCACCCAAATAAATACTTATTGGTTGAAAAATTTATAAATACTTATTGGTTGAAAAATTTAATGTGAATTCAAAGAATCCATACTCACAAGTTATTGACAAATCAATTTAATGTGACATACTCCCAAGTTATTGACAAATCAATTTAATGTGAAATTATTAAGTAAACTAAAAAAATCTATCTATCTATCTATCTATATATATATATATATATATATATATATATATATATATATATATATATATATATATATATATATATAATTTGGAAAAGGAGTATCACTTTGAAACAAAGTCCCTGCTATTACATAATGGTTGGCCATACAACAAGGTTGATGTGAAAATCACACTAAAGTAACCAACTTGTCCGCCCAACACCTAGTTGGTATGTTTCCAAATTTCACATCCTTTTTTCAAATTTTTAAGCGAAACCGTGAAACATAAAGATATTCTTCCATTTCTAAAGTAGTAGTAGCATCATAATGAGATTCATGGAACGCCTACACTAGAGCATACATAGTACACATTCAAAGACACTACGTTTTTAAATATAGTTAGCAACTTTCATGGAAATATATAACCATATAAATAATATTGAAATTCAAATGATACAATATGTTCACAAATTTATGGTGTTTTTATTCAATTTAAAACGATGAAAAGGATGAGAAAAAACAATCATATAATATATGAAGTTATAGGAGTATTTGGTGGAGTCCTACCTCATGGAAACTAGGTCTTTCACTAGTTGAGCATAACAATACTTGTTCATATTGTTTAGAATTAACCAGCTTTATACTTGGTTAGAAATAACAAGATATAAACAAAATGAAATAACAGCCTTAACTAACATAATGTCACTTAACTTAAAAGTAAAAAACTTAGCATGAGGTGGGACATTGTCGTCCCAGGGTTTGTCTATAAGTTCTTTCTTTTCTTACTAATGACTATGTGTTGTGCGCGAAGGATATGGGTCTTCATTCATGATAATGGGATTATCATGGGTTCCCACCAAGCCAAGGGAAGCCTTCATGTGGGCCACTCCTTATGTATCTTCTGTAACATGTGAAACTTCTATTCTTATCTTAAATATTGTTTTGCAAACATTCTCGAATTTACCATCTAGCAACCTAATGTTGTGGAGAGTGTTTTATTGTTGTAAGTTCTTTTCTTTTAGGGCCTAGGCGATGTGGGATTTTACCAACCAATATGTCTCAGTGATTCGAATGAACTTCCTATCATGGGAACGAGAGTAAATTGGGTCCTAAACCCAACCCTCTAGTTCAACTAGAATCTGGTTATCAGACAAATTATGTCTTTTTTCTTTAACGACATTCTCCATCTCTTCCAATTCAGTTTTGGTAGAGTCTAAAAACCTAGAATGGAAGAACCTCTCAACATCCATGGCATGTTTCTTGCCCTAGGTGATGTACCTTGAATCCCTATCGATAGGTTCCCTATTAAACGTAATCTCCAGCGATCATGATAGTCTTCCAACTCAATCAGTTAGACTCCAATTTAATCTAGTTTGTTTTCAGTTCACTTCGAGTTTACTGCAGAGTAGTTGATAGATCCGTTGGATCACTTGTATTATTTTGTAATCTATTTAATGAGTAGAAGGGAATTGATGCCCCATGTTGTTTTCTACATCTATGTTTCCATTTTGATTGTGCTTTGCTTCTCTAACTTTGTCATTCCCTACTGGTGCAGGCCCTTGGTTTCTTGCTTCTACCACCCCCTACCTTAGTAGCATTTTTTTTCTTCATATTGAGGGAAAACAACTTTGAACCAATGACTAGTCGACCTCCAAAACTCAGGAGACGATGTTCAAGTTTAATCAGTTGGGTAGGGGTCACAGTGTCTCTATCTAATGTTTGGAACCTATGGCCTAATCCCCTCCGAGAGCAAAGCAATTACAAAGCCAACCCGCTTAGAGTAATAACCCGACAATAACCCCCACTCTAGCTCGAAGTCCAAATGTTGTAAAATAACTAGAATAACCACAAGACACAGAAAGAGGTACATGTAACTTGCTTGGTGTTGTCCACTAGAACAGACATGCGGTGCTCGACAACTAGAGTTTTCTCCTCCTTTTCTAGCCCACTCGTTTGGTCTTGAACCCCATCATCCCTCAAGACTTATAACCTTCTTCTTTGTTTGGAATATCCATCACACCATATCATCATCTTACCCTATGCCTCATCTTTTCATCATATCCTCTGCCCCTAATACACCGCCAAGATGAAATCCTCTCCAACTTAAGCGTGGGGTGATCTTTCTCCCTACCTTCCCATTCTCTCATCTTCTCATTCTCTCATCAATTGGTTTCATGATCACACAAGCTGGTGGGACAGAGCTCGTACTCCTTCCCACAACTCTCTTCCTCCTCTTCCTCTCACAAAACGTTAGGTCGCTCAATGTTGGAATGATGGGGTTTTCAATGCATGGCAAAGTGGGTTTTCAATGCATGGCAAAGTGGTGTCCATATGATACGTCGTGGCAGTAACAGCCCATGGTGGGGGCTGATATGAAGTCAAAATAATTAAACATCAAAATCAAATCTTTTATAAGCCATGGTTACTACGTTTGGGAGTTGAGAAGTTCTAATCTGGTGCTCTTTTCCAGAACGTACTGTGCCTGCATTTTTGGCGTTTCAGGATACTACGCAGACAAACGTTTTCAAATACAAAAACACGTAATCAGTGATGGAATTTAGCGATCAGAACGCTTGTTATTGAGCATTTTGACAGTAAAATACGGTTAGAAATGCATACAGCCAATCGTAAAAGTTAAAGAAAATAACAAATACCATTAATCCTATGATACAACCTGTCAGTTTCCGTGCGTAAAGTTAATTTCAAATTCCAAACCTGCAACTGTTGCGAAGTCGACTGGCGACCTGTTTAGCTTTTGCTATTACATTTTGGTTTTTTAGGGTTTGGTTTCCTATTTGGTGCCCTTGAAACAAATAGTTGATATCACATCAATCCCCTGAAAATAACCTTTTGGTTTGGACGTTTCTTCATCACCCATTTCAGAATAAGAAATATATAACAAAAATTCTATTAAAACAAATTGTTTGCATTGGTTGTTTATATCTATATTGACGATAGTGGTGGTGGTAATTAATGATACTTGATTTGGTCTGTTGAATCTTAAAAAGGTAAGAGATTATTTGGAATTCTTTAGAATTTTATTTATGTGCTTGAAAATTATTAAAATAAATGTTTCAACATCACTATAGTTTCGTTCAGTAAAAAGGCTAAGAAAGTTGGTAGTGTGACAAATGTTTTGAAATTGAGTTCTAATTTGAGTTAGACACTCTAAGAGTTTTCATTTTCAACCCTCTTAGTGTCACAAAGGTGACTATTAGTGTCACAAAGGTGACAAATTCTTTCATCCCACAAAGGTGATAGACTCTTTCATCCTAGGTTGTTTTGGGAATTCATTATGAAACACTTGAGAATTTGTTCTTATTTTAGCAATGTTTGTTTTGAGAATTCACCAAGGCCCAGTTTCATTATGAAACTCCTTAGAATTTGTTCTTATTTTAGCAATGTTTATTTTCTTCTTTACATTAATTAAGACACAGAGATATTTTTGATCTTATAGATTAGGGTTGATCACCTCTTTATAAAATCTTAATTTCCTTTTTCCCTCTAAGTCTTTATCACCCACAATTTCTCCTTAAATTGTGTTCATTTATTCCCCGATGGTGGTATTGGCTAGAGTTTGAAGCAATTTTAGGGAGCCTCTTGTCTTCCATGTTGTTTAACTTGTTCTTATACATTAGGTACCTGGTCATAGTCATGCTCGTTTCTCTGAGGAGGATAGGATAGGGTGTATTTCCTTTAATTTTGAGATTGTAGGTTATAAAATTATTTTGGTTTTGCTCTATCTTTCTCCATGACTCTCTAGAGACACTGCATCCCCAAACCTTGCATCCATATATAAAATAATTGGAGTCATAAGAGTCTCAAAGATGAATTTGTTCTTATCTCATATCTGAAGATCCACTAATTTACAATTGTTTTCAAGCCCATAATAAGATTTTCACCCTCCATTTATCATTTTCTCAATGCTATAATTCCAATTGAGCTTGTGATGAATATCTATTATGAGATATTTGTATGAAGGAATTTCCTCCAAGTTATAGTTGTCATATACTAAAGTATTATAGATGATAATTTTGGATTTAATTATCATGACTTTTTTCTTTTGTTTTATCTGTATTAACCGTCATTACCCGTATTGGATCACAAACCTTGGAGGATTCTTAGTTGCTTGTCAATATCACTCGTATTGGAGCACAAATCTTGGAGGATTCTTAGTTTCTTGTCAAGATCATATGAACTCATCGCCATATGAACTCTTCTAACTTGTCAATGTATATTCCAAAAAGGGTAGGGCACAAGGAACAACCTTGCTTGACTCCACTATTGTAGTTAATTTGTTAATTTCTTTCTACTAGCCCTCAATGTTCTTAAACTTGGCAATAATGTTCTCATACAATCTTGTTGAAGCAAACCTCAACTCAAAAGGAAACTTTATCTCTTCCAACCTATTCCAAAGGATTGTCCTGGGTAGTGTGTCAAAAGCTTTTCTAAAGTCAATGAAACAACACAAGAGATCAATTTTATTATTGTGGCACTCCTCCAATGATCCTAAAAGTAACAAGGTGGTCCACACTTAAATGATATCTCCTAAACCCGAAAAGATTATTGCACATATACTAAACAGGAAGTAAAGATTGCTCAACAAGACATTTAAATAGTTCACCATCCATGTTATGAGTTAAAATATTGTTGAACAAGATATTTATTTATTATTAATAGAGTGGGAGAGAATATTACAACATAAATTTATATTAAGTTAAAATTTAAAAAAATAATATTTTTTATACTTAACAATTTTAAGTTAATATTTGTTATGATTATGATTTTTTTAATTTTTTATATTAATACACCATTTATTATGTTAATCATAATTTATTTATTTATTAACCCAAGGAAAAATAGTATATTAATAAGGGGTTGTAACATAGCTAACAACATTTACATAGATAGTTACAGCTTCAAAAAACAAAATTATTCAATCCTCTACTCCTACAAAAAAAAAAAAAAAAATTACATACTATATGAAAAACATTCCACGTGTTTTTGCTCAAGGCATTCTTGACGAAAACCCCTAATATTCTAATAATTTTGAAATGTATAGAATTTAATAGTAGACCTAGTTGTTGTTTGCTTCCTCTTGACCCACCTTAGAGGGAAGGGAATTCTACTACTCCAAGTCCATTGACTCTTTGAGTTGATGCACTATTTCTTCTTCTTTAAAATTTCCATGTGCCAAATTTTTAGATGCTCGATTCTTGGACCTTAAAGACAAAATATACTGGAAGATTCAAAACCAAGTTCCTCATCATGTTATCGCTAGCTTCAAGGATACTTATTCTTTACTTCTAATGAACCAACATTTCATAATGTTAGCATGTTTTGATATACAATGGTGCGCAATTTTGTTTATCTTTGAAGAAATTGAAAAAAATGTCCTCTTGTTGAAGTGTATGCCTTCCTCATGTCTTTGCATGATTCTTCTAAAACTTCAAGATGTCTACATTGTCCATGTTGTACACCTTTGTAGTTCAATACAATGGGAGGATGCCTAGACATGGGAGGTTCTTTTGGTCCAAGTGAAAAGAAGAGAGGCTCTCTTGAACTCTAGTTATTAAAAAAAGTGTAAATACAAAGTTAGAACCAAAAGCAAGTTTCTTTACACAAGTAATTCCCAATTGAAAATCTCCAACTTTGAAGGGAAACATAGGATAAACCTCAACAGAGTTCCTAGAGATGAAGAACAATGATGAATAACACTTGGAAGTAATCTACCAAATGTGACCAAATCCCTTCTCAAAGCCTCTTGAATTTCTAACTTTTCACAATTTACTAGCCTAAAATATCTCCCTGAAACTTGACTTACAAGGACAAGACTCTCAAATGTATAATTGGGAATACTATCTCCATGTGGAATCAAACTACAAGCACTGAAATTGTCAAAACAAAAAGAAGGGATCCAGCTTAATGAAAGACAATAATTAAACCTTGATGAGATTCCCATAAACAAAGGTAAATGGTATATAATATCAGAAAGACACTGACTAGGTGCAATTGGTCCCCTCTTACAAGTCTCCCTAAATCCGGGCTTGATACAAATTGTCAACCCAGATAAAACTCCAAGATCCATACTAGTATCGTTAGGGCTCTCAGAAGCCCCCCGGAACAAGAGGATCCGAAATCATAAATGTAACCAAAGAAAAGGCCACTTGAAATTTTTACTTGAAGGGGAGCTCATTATATAGACTGAGCTCATTATATAGACTAATCCATTCTAAATCTTCCTCCTATCGAAATCAAATAATAATAATAAATATATTTCAAAATTAAATATAAATAAAATATTTCAATATCAACTTTATATAAGGTTTGAAACTTTAAGAATTTATCCATTTCTATACACAATATACACAATAAATCTAGAATTAAAATATATCTAAACTAATTATTTTACAACTTAAATAAATACTTATTATTCATTATTTGAAAAATTAATGTGAAATTATTAACTATACACACCTAACCCAAAAATAATATATATATATATATATATATATATATATATATATATATATATATATATATATATATAACTTGAAAAAACGGTGTCACTGAAACAAAGTCCCTACTATTACATAATCGTTGGCCCATACAAAGAATAAAAACCAAATGAAAGCCCGTCGTTAATAAAAACAATCCTCTATTATCAAGAATAATTCAAATTTTCATTAGAGTAGACTTGATTTTCTTCCATACTTTATTCATATTGATTTCTTTCACATTAATAAGTAAAAGTTCATATGGGGGAATAGACTAAAGTCGACCCTACATGTGAAAATCACACTAAAGTCGACCAACTTGTCGGCCCAACACCTACTTGGTATGTTTCCAAATTTCAGAGCCTTTTTTCAATTTTTTTTTAAGAGAAACCGTGAAACATAAAGATATTTTGTCATTTCTAAAATAGTAGTAGCATCATAAATGAGATTCATGGAATGCCTACTCTAGAGCATACATAGTAAACATTCAAAGACACTTTGTTTTTAAATATAGTTAGTAGGTTTCATGGAAATATATAACCATATAAATAAATAATATTGAATTTCAAATGAAGTCCAACTTTGATACAAATTTAGGGTGTTTTTATTTAATTTATTGTAAGTATGAAAAGGATGAGATTTTTTTTAAGTTAAAAAACAGTCATTTATTCATATAATATATCTAACTATTAATACACAAAAAGTTACAAGAGTTTGGTGGAAGGAATCTTACCTTAGAGGAAATCAGGTCCTCCATCATCTGAGCATATTAATACATATGTATAGTGTTCATAATTAACCAGTTATATACTTTTCCAGAATTAACTAGCTATAAACAAAAAGAAATAGCAACTTGAACTAATATACTCTGACTGAACATAAAAGCAAAAATGTATAAACAATCCACAGATTAAGTAACATGAGGTGGGACATTGTTCGTCCATAGGTTATTTCTTTTCCTACTAGTCATCGTGTGTTGTGCCCAAAGGTTGTGGGTCTTCATCTAGGATGATGGGATGATCATGGATTGTCACCGAGTCAGGGGAAGTCTCCCTGTGAACCACTCCTTCCATATCCTCTGCAACATGTGAAACTTCTATTATTATCCCAAACATTGTCTTGTAGATAGCCTCGAATTTACCATCTAGCAACCTAGCACTGTGGAGAGTGTCATGTTGTTGTAAGTTCTTTTCTTCCAGGGCATGGGCAATGAGAGGTTTTACTAGCTAATATGTCTCAGTGATTCGAAATAACTTTGTATCACATGTACTAAAGTAAATTGGGTCCTGGACCCAACCCTTTAGTTCATCTAGAATTTGGTTATTAGAGAAATTCTATCTTTTTTCTTTAATGACCTACTCCATTTATTCCAATTCAATTTTGGTGGAGCCTGAAAGCCTAGATTGGAAGAACCTCTCATCAGTCATGGCCTCTCTCTTAGTGCGGGTTATGTACCTTGAATCCTCATCGACAGGTTTCCCATTGATGCAAGCCCTTGGTTCTTAGCTTCTATTGCCCCCTACCTTAGCAACATTCATTTTCTTCATACCGAGGGAAGATAGGTTTGAACTAATGGCTGGCCAACCTCCAAAATTCAGGAGAGGGTGTTCAAGTTTAATCAGCTAGGCAGGGGGAGACACTATCTCTATTTAATGCTAGGAACCTATGGCCTAATCCCCTCCCTGAGCAAAGCAATTGCAAAGCCATCTCGCGCAGAGTAATGACCCAACAATAACCCCCACTCCATCATGGAGCCCAATTGTTGTAAAACAACCATAATAACCAAAGGACATAGAAAGAGGCATTGTAACTCGCTTGGTGTTGTCCATTGGAGAAGACATGTGTAGCTCGTCAATCAGAGCTTTCTCCTCCTTCTCGAGCCCACCCTTTTGGTCCCGAACCTCCATCGTCCCATAGAGCTTATAACATTCTTCTATGTTTGAAAAAATCATCACACCATGTTGTCATATTTTATTGTGTCTCATCTTCTCATCATATCCTCTACCCCCAATATGCCTCCAGGATGCAAATCCTCTCTATGGGGTGATATTTCCCTCGTACCCTTTCATTCTCTCATCAATTGGCTTCATGATCACACAAGTTGGTATGACGAAGCTCGTACTTCTCCCTGCAAGTGTCCTCTTTCTCCCCTTGCAAAACATCAAGCCTCCTAGCATTGGAATGATGGGGTTTTATGTGGCCATGGTCCCATCCATTAACACCACATCCAGGGGCTAGATAAGAAATATTGTTATTTCTATAATAATTCAGAGAATTTTTTTATTTAAAGAACAATTTATTTGGTATATAGGAGTACAACAAGTTGAATTGATTTTTTGGATTGAAAACATTTAATGCCACCTTCAAATATTTAAGAGTGAAATTATTCATGCTTTGCAAACACTATAAGTTTAAATTAAGGTTAAAATTATTATAACCAGTAATTCTTCAACCCATAAAATTTAAATTGATTATGAAATCAACATAATTTTTCAACTTATAAATATGAAACCATAAAATTTGAATTGATTATGAAGATCAACATAATTTTTCAACTTATAAACTTGAATTTAAGAAAAAATGAAACTATTACTACTTTAATAAAATCAATTGTAATTTTTTTCAACCAATTTTCTAACTTATAAACTTGAATTTAAGAAAAAGTGAAATTATTACTACCGTAATAAAATTAATTGTAATTTGTTTCAACCCATATCATTTCTATTGATTATGACCAGCAACATAATTTTATCATCTCGTAAACTTAAAGTGATTTTTAACAAAATAATATAATTCTTTAAACCATATACCCGTATGATTGTCATGAGAAATAATATAATATGTAACATAGACTCTTCAAACATTAAGTAACATGAGGTGGGACAT
The DNA here is from genome assembly GCA_009831015.1 of Picea engelmannii. Taxonomy (NCBI): domain Eukaryota; kingdom Viridiplantae; phylum Streptophyta; class Pinopsida; order Pinales; family Pinaceae; genus Picea; species Picea engelmannii. The sequence goes on along the minus strand of ML782477.1, from coordinate 365,937 downwards.
TGTCCTCCACGGGTCCATCCATACGTTCTTCTTTCTTTTTCTTCCGGTCATCATGCACTATGCCCAAAGAGGTTGTGGGTTTTCATCTAAGATGATGGGATTATTATGGATTTCCACCGAGCTAGGGGAAGCCTCCTTGTGGTCTCTCCTTCCATAGCCTCTGTATCTTGTGAAACCTTTATTCTTATTCCAAAGATTACCTTGTAGATTTCTTCAAATTTACAATCTAGCACTTTAATGCTACGGATAGTGTTGTGTTGTTGAAGTTCTTTTCTTCCAAGGCCTGGTCGATGAGGGTTTTTACTAACGAATATGTCTAAGTGATTCAAAAGAACTTTGTATCACGAGAACAAGAGTAAACCAGGTCCTGGACCTAACCCTTTAGTTCAGCTAGAATCTAGTTGTCAAAATGATTCTGTCTTTTCTCTTTAGCAACATTCTCCATCTCTTCCAATTGAATCAGTGTTGGTGGAGTCCAAAAACCTAGAATGGAAGAACCTCTTAGCAGCGATGGCCTCTCTCTCAACCTGGGTGATGTACCTTGAATCCCCATTGACAAAGACCTTATTGGTGCAAGCCTTTTGTTTCTTGCTTCTACCACCCCCTACCTTAGTAGCATTCCTTTTCTTCATACTAAGGGAAAAAAGGTTTGAACCGGTGACAGGCCAACCTCGAGAATTCAGGAGAGGGTGTTCAAGTTTAATCAAGTAGGCAGGGGCGACACTATCTCCATCTAATGTTGGAACCTATGGCCTAATCCCCTCCCAGAGCAAAGCAATTGCAAAGGCATCCCACGTAGAGTAACAACCTGATAATAACCCCCACTCCAACCCAAAATCAAAATGTTGTAAAACAACCAAAATAGCCAAAGGACACTGAAAGAGGTACTTGTAACTCGCTTGGTGTTGTCCACTGGATCAGACAAGTGGAGCTTGTCAACTAGAGATTTCTCCTCCTTCTCCGGCCCACTCTTTTGGTCATGAACCTCCATCATCCCGCAGAACTTATAACCCTCCTCTCTATTTGGAAAATTCATCACACCATGTCATCGTCTTGCCTTATGCCTCATCTTCTCATCATATCCTTTGCCCCTAATACACCACCAAGATGCAAATCCTCTCTGACTCAAGCATGGGGTGATATTTCCCCATTGCCCTCTCATTCTCTCATCGATTGGCTTCATGATCACATATGCTAGTGGGACGAAGCTCATACTCATTCCTGCAACTCTCCTCCTCCCCTCGTGAAACATTAGGTCACTCTACATTGGAATGATGGGGGTTTTCAATGCATAACGAGATGACAAGATGACAGGATTGGAGGATAAATATTATTATTTCTATAATAATTTAGAGAAATATTTTATTTAAAGAACAATTTATTTGGTATATATCAGTAACACAGATTGAGTTGATTTTTTAGTTTGAAAACATTCAATTGAAGAATAAAATTATCAAATTTGAATTGATTATGAAGATCAACATAATTTTTCAATTTATATAATTGAATTTAATAAAAGGGAAATTATTATTACCCTAATAAAATTAATTGTAATTTTTTTCAACCCATTTATAAGTTGAATTTAAGAAAAAGTGGAATTATTACTGACTCAATAAAATTAATTGTAATTTTTTTCAACCCATATCTTTTCTATTGATTATGACCAGCAATATAATTTTATCGTCCCATAAACTTAAATTGATTTTGACAAACAATATAGTTCTTTCATTCATAACCCATTTGATTATCATGAGCAATACTATAATATGTACTCAAAAAATCAAATATCAAGCGATATATTTCTTCAGCACGTACCCTTCAATTGATTCTGAAAAACGATAGGTATGATATGAAGTCAAAATAATTAAACATCAAAATCAAATATTTTATAGCCCAGCAAATAAGAAATACGATTAATCCTATGATACAACCTGTCAGTTTCGATGGGTAAATGTTAATTTCAAATTCCAAACCTGAAATTGTTGGTGAAGTCAACTTGCCACCTGTTTAGCTTTTACTATTACACTTTGTTTTTGAGGGTTTGGTTCCCCATTTGGTGCCCTTCAAACAAATCGTTGATGTTACATCAGTCTCCTGAAAATAACCTTTTTCGTATGGACGTTTCTGCATCGCCCATTTTAGAATAAGAGATATATCAAAAATATTATATATATATATATATATATATATATATATATCAAAAAAATATATAGATAAGAGTAAGTATTGCACATATACTAACCAGGGGTAAAGATTCAATACATTTACAAAGTTGACCATCCATGTTGAGTTAAAAGATTGTGCAACATGACAGTTACTTATTAGAATACAACAACATAAATTTATATTAATTTAAAATTTTATAATTATTTAACAAATATTTTTTTGACATTTTTTATTATTATGATTTTTTTTTATTTTTTATTTTTATGTTAATCCACTTAAGATTTGTATATTTTATTATGGTATTTTTTCCAATAATTTTGCAGGAGTCTATTCTTTACTCTAAGCTTTGAAAATAGCTAACAATTTTTGCAATCAGAGATTGATTATGATTGATTGTGGTGGGGGATTCTAAGACAGTTTTTAATGAGATGGTAATGAACTCTACCACAGTGAATTACTTTCTAGTGTCAATGATAACTAAGGCAAGGCAAGAAACAAAAAAATATGTTCCATCAAGTTTTATCATGTGCTAAGGGAAAATTGATAGTCTAGCAAATGGCTTTGCCAATCTGAGAAAATTGTCATCAATGATAAGGTCTATAAACATCCCATCCCATGATTAGCTATGGAAACCACAACATGTTTCAAACATTTATGGAGTCACATGGCTCATCGTAAGGAACCTTCAATGTATAGCAAGAAGAGTAATGAGATTTGACTTCGGTGTCCCTTTCACATGGTTTTGTATGCAAGCTCACATGTATTTGAATCAAAGGAAGATTATTTCCCTAGACTTAGTGGGATAATGGGGACTCGAACCAGAATTCGTCATTGGAGAGAGTGGGTTCCAAGGTTATGTGACCGTAGGGTTTGCTTTGTTCTTGTGGTCTGCCTAGTGCAATTGATTTCAGTGCTTTCATGGAAGCTTGGCAAGCCTCCCCTTGGCTTCTTATGGTGGACGATTTAATGCTTAATAATTCCACCTTTGTTTATGACATATTGTTCTTGGGGATTTATGCCCTTTGTTGGAAGAGACCTCAACTTGCAATAGCTCTATGTTTATGAATGTATGTGTTGTCCATTCAATGGTCCATGTAAATTTTCTCTAGGTTAATTAGGAATTGGCAAAACATCCATGTCTCTTTAGTCTGGGGTGCCCGCTCTCTTTGGATTCAACTTTTATTCAACTCTGAAAGGTTTCTCCCACCATACTTTGTATTCTTTGTTGGTCCTCTCTGGAAACTCTGTTGTGGTTTGCAAGGGCTTTGATATTACACAGGGAATTGCGAGAATCATCCCCATAATCCAATGGGATTTGCTTGGAAAGTGAAAACTTGGATTTAAAGCCAACCATCTCAACTCTTATCTTTGAAAGAGAGATTGAATTGTCGTAGATTTCTGATGAATTATTGTGAATTACAAGGGATAAGAAGGGCAATAAAGACTCGTGGGAAGTATTTCCAATAAAACAAAACATCAATTTTTACTGCTACATCAAAAATACATGAAATTGATCGAGTCACCACTCAAAATAAATGCAACACTTATGAGAACTTTGATTCAACCCAAGCATCAAATCCCTATTCTAGACGTCGAGTGCAATATGCTCAAGATCATGGTCGTCAATTTGACCAAAGGAGAGCACCATGGAACATCCACTAAGATATAATCAATAAACTCCAATTGTCAATGCTGAAAGGAGGAAGAAACAATACAACAATAATCAAAAGCAAGGAAATCATCAAGCTAGACTAGAATCTCGAAATGGAAGCAATGGAAAAAGCAACCAACCATCATAACTTTTACTAGCTAAATGTATTGCAAAATGATTAACATATTAAGTCCCTTTTTATAGAAACTACACCACTTAAAAGCACTAAGTTGTATTACTCAAGGATTTAGATAAGTATAGATATGCAGAAAATTAATATTTCCATTTGTTGAAAAATTTTGAACCAAACTCTTGATGTATCTTCACTAAAAACTATAATGTAACTTTTATAATATAAATCTCTCAATTATAATTTAAAAAATTCAAAGATATACACTTCACAACCAACATTTACCCCACATATATATATATATATAAAAGTTTTCCCTTCAAAAACTAATGTTTCCACACATATTGCACACATATTGCACAGACTATAGCCACAAAGAGGAGTAATTTTGTATATGAATATGAAAACATATTTTGATACATTTTGGACATGACGCATCCTTGACCTTCTTGCATAAATTCTTCCCAGCTTGAGTGTTTGGGACCATCAGAGCTCCATCAGCAGAAAATGCAACATTTAAGGACGATCCTAGCTTGATATATCACCATTTGAGAAGGTTGTCAATTCACCATTTGCAAATTTGATTAGCCAGGTTCCAGAATTGTTCTTTATGATGCCAACCATCCAAACAACGATCAATATGCCAGGCAGCGAGTGGAACTCAAGGGATTCACATGTTTATTAAAAGGGAGATCTTCAACTTTATGCTATCGGTTGAATATTTATTAGAATGTACATGAATTTGTTGATTGCACATGTTAATCCTCTATTCTTATGTTCTACTTATAGGTATGATGACAACTACGTTGGTTTTTACTATCAAGAAGATGGTGCAAGAAGAAAACTTACAAATCCAGCGGGTCTGTATATTGGACAGGAAAACCAAAACGTTTTTTTTTGCATACTTTTGAAGAACTTTCATTGTATAAGTGTATAGATGCTTTGAAGAACGTACATAAATAAGAGGGAGGGGAATGTAGTACTCCTGATTGTAAATATTGTACATATGATACTAGACTAGTGAGCCGGTATGTTAGTGAGCGGGTATGTTTAAGCCAGAGTGTCTGTAAGATGATCAAAGAGCTTATGTTATAAATTGCATATATGCACTAATTAATAAAATAACACAACTGCAAACCAATGGACGAAAAGAGCATGGAGGGCTAAAGATTCAATGTGGAAAAAGTGGCTAAGGACTAGGTAAAGGGGCTAAGCCAAATATAATATAATAATGCCCGATGCCATTATATTATTATATTATATAATACTATAATATAAAAAAAATGGACACATGCATATTTATAGGGGGAATTAAGTTTAATTCTCATTCCATTCATTTCATTTTTACCATGTTGTATTTATAGGGGGAATTTAGTTTAATTCTTCATTCCATTCATTTCATTCTTATCAAGGTGACTAGAGGAGTTGCTTTCGGGGGGAATTTAGTTTAATTCTTCATTCCATTCTCATCAGTTTGACTACAGGAGTTGCTTTGGGGGAGATGGTGACCTACACTATGGAGTTTCCCCATTGACCCGAGGGTGTGTACACTTCTCATTGGGTTGTCTTAGAGAACACTGGGGCCATGGAGAGAGAAGTGTGGGGGGATAGGTTCCCTTGTGTGAGCCCTGGAGGGTCCCTGGAGACCTCTAAGGACAGATAGAACTCCTTGAACCACAATGCTCTAAAACTTCTTGGCCGGCCTCTGTTGGAGCCCAAAAAGGGTAGTGGTGCAGCTCGAGAGACCTCGGTGCAGAAAAAGGGGCACACTACCTTGGGTTGTGCAAACTGATAGAGAATGAAAATCTATAGGTTGGAGTGTCGTTTAGGTTTGGTACCTTGGCCTAGACCTTGATTGCACCGATTGTGGACCATGGTTAGAAAGCCTTTTCCCTAGTGGAGTAATAGCTCCAAGTCGAAGGTGACTAACTGTTGAGAGATTATGAGCAATGCGGTCTATCGTTGGTAGGAACGTCAAAACTCTGTAGCCGACCAGTGTTTTCACAAAAGATAAATGCCATGTGACTTTGTTGTTACACTATGTAATTGATGTGTTAATTGTTGAATTCTTATAAAATCTCTATGTATTTTTACACTTTAAATTGTTAATGTGTTATCATAACTCTACATGTAAATGTATTGTTAATGTGTTATGCATAACTCTATATGTAATTTTGTAAAATAGAGTAAGTGTTATGATATGGTAATAGGGGTTGGTTCTAACTTATTATGTTGAATTAAATTGTTGATGTGTTATCATAACTCTACATGTAAATGTATTGTTAATGTGTTATGCATAACTCTATATGTAAAATTGTAAAATAGAGTAAGTGCTATGATATGGTAATAGGGGTTGGTTCTACTTATTATGTTGAATTATTATGTTGAATTAGAGAGAAATTGTGAAATTCTCAATACTTTCAAATTTACCATATTTTATTAAAAATCAAAAAAATAATCACATTAACTTAAAAGTTTTTCACAACCAACATCTACATATTTTATTAAAAATCAAAAAATATATCACATAAATTTTCCATTCAAAACTAATTTCCAAATAGATAAAAAACTTATATTTATTATGCATATGAAACACAAAATAATATTTATTATGCATATGAAACACAAAACAATATTTATTATGCATATGAAACACAAAACATCTTAGAACCTTTCAGAACAATTATTAAGCATGTAAGACTCAGCAACACAAAATATTTCAGAACAATTATTAAGCATGTAAAACTCAGCACATTAACCAGTTTAGTTCAGTTACACTTCCACACTTTCAGAACCTTTTAGAACAATTATTAACCATGTAAAACTCAAAACATTAACCAGTTTAGTTCAGTTACACTTCCAACACTCACACTCTTGATCATAGTAAATTGAAAAAAAATACTATTAAAACATAATTTCAGATTTACCATTTTAACTTCAAACTTATCAAATACAAAATACACATTGCATATGGAACACAAAATACCATATTCCATGTCAAAGCAACATATGGAATATGCCACACAAAACACCATATTCCGTCTCAAAACAAAGTACAAAAATGCATATGGAACCCAAACACCATATTCCATTTCAAAACAATTATTTAGCATGTGAAACTCAAAACATCATAATAACCAAAACCAGTTTAGCATATGAAACTCAAAACATCATAATAACCAAAACTAGTTCAGTTACACTTACACTTCATAATAACCAAAACTAGTTCAGTTACACTTACACTTCAGCACTTAATATGTTGATCATAGTAAATTGAAAAAAATGTGAGGTATAATTTCAGATTTATCATTTTTAACTTCAGCCTATCAAATACAAAGGGAACAAATTCATTTTAACAATAAAAAAGATAAACATTGTAAAATGCTTAAAAAGTTTTTGACCCTGTAATAAATTGGGACATTATAGTAAATTAAAAAACATATTATTAAAATATAGTTTCAAATTTATCATTTTAATAAAAACAACAAAGTAATTATAAAAATTTATTCCATTCATATGTATTTTATTCCCTCTATACGCGAGATCTTCCATTTCTATGTATATGTGATATGGGATTTTTTTTTTTTCAATTGAATTTTTTTTTCTTAAACCCAAATATATATACTTCAAAACCAAAGTCGGATAACTTTAAATACTCTCAAATTCACTTCTACATATTTAACTGTTTATCTTTCATACTTTTCACACGTAAAATAAGTCTCATATCTTTCATACTTTTCACAGGTTAAAATCTAGAGAGGTAGAGTTTGTATATGTTGGCCTGTTGTGTAAAATAAGTTTCATACTTGAAAAATAAGTCTTATTCATACTTTTCACAAGTTCAAATCCAGAAAGGTAGAGTCTGTATATGTTGACCTATATGTTGACCCGTTGTATAAAATAAGTCTCATATTCGTAAAAATAAGTCTCATACTTTTCACAGGTTCAAATCTAGAGAGATAAAGTCTGTATATGTTGGCCAGTTGTGATAAGGCTAAAAAGATGGACAATCTCTGGATAGAGGTGTTGTGATAAGACTAAAAAGATAAACAACCCTGAGACAGAAGTCCACTGTGATGAACTTAT
>ML782477.1:312661-336417 GCA_009831015.1 Picea engelmannii | reverse complement strand
GACAAAAGGAAAGTGTAAGTGGATAAGTGGTGTGATATAAGAGGGAGTATGTTAATCTTATAGTTAACAGAGTTTTTTTATAGTTATATATCTAATAAGAATTCAACAAAAATTTCAGTGATGAACAATGTTTTACCATCATTCAATATATGTGTATGGTGGAACAATGCTTATAAGGGTTTGTATAACTCTAAATAGATCAAGATCGTCAAAACATTTACTAGAGTATTTGAGCAATAGGAAGTCTATTTTTTTTGTATCGTTAGATTCCTACAACTGGATGGAAGTTTGCTACAATATTAGATGGTCTTTATTAAAGAGTATAGTGCACTATACAATTTACATGTGAAGGAAGGGAGCATATGACAACAAAGTAGTGTAGCTATTGTTGGTAGAGCAACCAATTGACTTACTCTAAGTGCTAGACAATTTTACGGTGATAGTTCAATTTCTTGGGTAGCATATTGTGTTGGTCACAACGTTATCTCTAGACAAACCGACTCTTTAGTGTACCCCCCCCCGAGGAGTGAGTGATATCTTAATATTCTCCTCGGGGGGTGGGATTTCTATTGTCATAATGCAGAACAAAAAAGATAACAGAGGAATGTAGGAAGCATGAAGGATAAAAAGATAACAAAGTAGTGTAGGAAGTATGGAGGATTACATTAGCAAGAGTGTGAATGCGAGCAAAGGTTGATGGAAAGGCACATATGTTTAAAGCACGGTGAGGAGCATGTACAAAGAGCATGGCAAGACAAAGGGTGTGAATTGGGACAACATGAGTACGTGTCAAAGGAAGATGAAAGGTCATAGTGGAAGCCATACAAAGAGGCGTAGATCTAGGTAGTTGAATTGGAAGCTAAAATGATTGAGAGAAAGAAAAAGTGTCGCAGAAGAATCTAAATAAATAGCCAATGAAAAATAAACAGATTGTCGACCACTAGTTGGCTAATCATAATATCAAAAGATAGTGGTAATAAAGTAAAGAATTTACCAAGTCGTAATCAAAATGTTCACCACACAAGTTAATATTGTAATATATACTTTATATATTCTAAACAATGATAACAATGAGAATTAATAGACCATTGCCCTACGAGATTAAATATGATATGGTTATTTAATGTCAATTATCTAAATCATATTTTCCTTAAATCATTCTCTATATAAATTTTATGTGGAAAGTCATAGATGGAGGATGAAAAAGGTAAATTAAGCACATCACATCCCAAATGCATCATAAAGTAAAATAAAAATATATTTCCATATCACATATATAAATATATTCTCTTTTTCGACTTGCAATAAATGACCATTTCAAAGAGGTGTAAGTTTTAAATCTCTTCTATCAAAAGTATAAAGTAACCAAGTGAAGGTGAGATAAAAGTGCACAATGCACAATTTACACACATAAGGCAAAACAATGCACAAAGGATGGCATTCACAGGAGTGCGAGTGCATAAACAAGTTCATTGAAGGGCATGCACATTAGAAGAAAAAATAAGAAGCAAAGGAGTGCAATAGGGAAAAATGGGTTTGAAGGAAGATGAAAAGTCACAAAGGATAAAGTGGAGGAATTTGAACAAAGAGGCGTAAATCTAGTAGCCAAATCAAAAGCTAAAGCGATTGAAAGAAACACAAAATGTTGCAGGAGAATCTAAATGGACAACTAATGGAGAATAAATAGAGTGTTAGCCATGAGAGTTTGTTGGTTAATCAAAGTATGAAGGACAGTGGTAGAGTAAAGAGTTGGTCAAGTGGCAATTGAAATGTAGAGAGTAAAAGTTGATATTGTAATCTACATTTTTATAGTCTTTCTTAATAATGATAAGAATGAGTAGAAGGTTGCCCATGGGATTTATGATATGGTTATGTAATATTTTGTGAATGATTGACTGAATGCATATGTCTTAAAGGTAAATTATGCACATTGCACCCACATGCATCATAAACTAAAAATATGGCTATGTCAAAGATAAAAAAGGTATCTTTTTCAATTCACAATAGATCATCATTTGTTAAAGCCATTAGAGAGGCATCGTTCATATCCAGTGAATATTTGTATCATGTTAATTTGAAGTTTGGAATCACAACTCTTCACTTAAGCATTTAAATGTATTTTCACTTACTAAGCATTTTCAAGTTATCAAAGGTGACTTTTTTCATTTACAGAAATGACACAAGCATCCAAACTATTTTATAATACAATGAGTTAATAAGCGTACAAACTCAATTTTCCTAGTTAATCCATTTTTTTCCAAGGAGGCAAATTTTCACCTTGATACACTTATTTTTTTGAAATTTCAATGATTTGGCTCATCTTGAAATGGGCCAAAACAACTAATGGTCAAAGTTAGGGGTGACAGGTGTAGAGGGGGAGTCTCCATGATGCCAAAGGTAATAGACCGACCTTCTATGCTTGGGGGATGGGAAATCTATCCAACAACCTCACTTAGGCCTATTCGCTATGGATGAGTCCGTGCATTGAAAAATAAGAAGGTTTAAAGAAAATTTAGGTTCTAGGAGACTCAATGAAGATCATTAGATCCATGGTCAATCGAGCGATGTCAGGAAGCAATGCCCTGAGCTCACTTATTCGGAGGATAAATGGAATAGTCTCTTGGTTTGATATCATCTCCTTCTTCCACATCAAACAAGAACTCAATGACCAATTAGACTATTTGGTTAAGGTGGCCACCTCCCCTAGCTTGGGAACCATGCTAAAAAATGGGGTAATTCGACCCTCCCCCATACCTTAATAATTTTTGTGAATTTGAACTGTCACATCACTTTAATGACAAGCAGTGGTAGGACACGTCAAGAACTGGAGGGTAGTTGGATGAAGCCGCTCACACATATGGTTTAGGATAGTGAAGAGGCATGTTATCAATGTCGAGTGTGTGAACCCACTTTGAAATGTGAGATGGCAATGAGGAAGGAGCACTTGCTCAAGGTTAATTCAAGGGGAGGAGTTAGCATAGGCTCTGGTTATTGGATCTGAGTGTGGTTGTGGGTACTTGTGGTTGGATCCTTCATGCATAATGGCATCCTCCATGCTTGTATCATTTATCAAAACCACTAGGAATCGCCTGGTTTCATGCATGTCTTTTCAAGTCACTGCTTCATTTGAAGACTACATCATTGTATCTCTATTATTTTTCAAAAGGGGAATCAATGTGGGTCCCTTGGGGTTTCATTGTTTGGATTGTTTTATCGACACATCATTTATCATTATTTTTGAAGGTTCTGGACTCTTTATAGTGGGCCTATGCGAGGTTTCTTGGTTGTGAAAATGGAGAATCTACACTGGAAGGAAATTAAGAAAATCCTTTGCAGACATGAGGAATGCAATCAGGAAAACAATAGTGCCCTTCATAACTTCTCTGCAAAAATTTATGAGATGGAACGGGCCGAGGTGGAAAATGTGGCCAACATTATGAATCTTCTTCACCTTCAACAGTAGAGAATGGACAACTTGGAAGCTTAATGCTAACAATTGCACAATTTGATTCCCCTGCAGTGGAATGAATCCCCTTCTCTCGCTTCAAACAACCAGGGTCGAGTCAATATGCTACAATTAGACCTCAGGGAAGAAGACACAAGAAGACAACAACTTGATCATATGGAGGTTGAGGAAATAGGCTCCCCTCACTATGTTGAGGGGCATGAATCCCGCGATAATGCTCCTCCTTAATATTCTATGTTTTTCAAAAAAGAAAAAAAAATAGGGTCAGTTTTGTAAATAGGCTATCGAGCCAAAATACATGGAATGCCAATCTTGCATCAGTTTTAGAAACATCACCAGTCATAGTATAATTATCTTTAGTTATATATATTTTTTGGAATATGTATGAACGTTGTTAGCTTCGGCATAACCCCCTTTTATAATGAAATATATTATGTTCTTGTTATAAAAAAATCGATGGTTAGAGTTCCCACTAATCAAGTGAAACTATAACTTCTAAAAATTTATATCAAATTTGAGGAAAATTTATGCCTAAAAATGGTTGAGTTTTTTCATTGATACAGGAATGCCCATAGAGGTCTAGGAGGATCCAAAATGCTCACAAAGGTCTAGGAGGATCCATAAAATCTCAAAATTTTACTGTCTCAAATGCTCTAAAAAACTAATCCATTGCGTAGAGCTCGACGATAGCTTTCCAACGACTCACAAATTGCCTCAAACAAAGTTCATATGCAAAAGTTATGATTGGTCAAAGTTAAGGTCAAACTAGGAAAAAGTCAAAGGTCAAAGTCAAGGTGACAATTGTCACCACTGCAAGGGTGACATGTGGCATGACCATACATATGTATAGTATTGACATGACATCCTCACATGGCGACACATGGCAGGTAGTTGGTGATGTGGCATGTCAAGTTGGAAAAGTGATGTGGCAATCCATACAAACAAGTGGACTAGTTATATCTTGACATGTGGTGATGATAGACCAATGAGAGGTTTCCACGTGGAAGCCTCCCATTGGCCATTAACGGGTAAGGCTTATTAAAATTTTGTGAGGTTGACCAGGGTCGAACCCCTGACCTCTCATATAATAACTTCATGCCTTACCAATAGTCCATTGCATATGACTTAATAGTCATATGTTAAACATATTATAAGAACTTGTGCAAAGGTTTGGTCGACTGAAAAAGGGGTCGAGGACTAAAGCCCCTGGCCCATGGTTCATTTGAATCCAATGTAACTATAACCTATATTCGCGGGGGTCATTGAAACTTTGGTTATAACAAATAGCAACACACACACAGACACACACACACACACACACACACTATATATATCTGTAAATTACAACAAAGCACCAACAAAGGAGGGGATTACGGGGGGTTGAACCCGTGACCTCCATCATATGATACCAACACCTTAATCGTTGGGCCAAAGACACCTCTTGTTAAGGAGATGCCAACAAAATCACATTTAATGCATGCCTAAGGTTGCAGACCTTGGTCAGACCCACGACCTATCTAGTGGGTGCGTGGACTGAGGTTTGCACATAGTCCAAGACATGCACAAATATCGAGGAGGAGTGCACAGATCTCGAGGTATAAACACATCGTTTTGCATGTCAGGGGAAGAGATAAGCTATGGTATGTCTCTATTTGCGTGCCATGAGGTATTTTGACCGCATATGGGCATGTCTATACTCATTTTTCTCGTTTTCTTGAGAGGAGTTTAATTGTGATGTTATTTATGTGCTAAGATGTTGTCTTTAGAACTCTTAGTAGAGATTGCCATTAATTAGCGCCATAATGCATTGTTTGGTGTGTAAAGAGAGTAAAATTGAGCCAGTTCAACATATGGGCATGTTTATACTCATTTTTCTTAGAATTTTGCAAGGAATTCAATGGTAATATATATATATATATATATATATATATATGAGCAGCGGAATTGAAGAGAGTCCTTCAAATTGGCTTTTGTAATTCCATGTTGTAATGTAATTTGACATTTTGAGATAATGAAGAACAATCTCACTATCTAAAGGGGATTTGAAGATGAAGTAAATTATGACATAAATATTGTATAATTTGAGTTCTTTTATTTTCAGTGTGTTATCTCATAATACTTCAAATTAATCATCATTTTATGAGATATTTTTTTTAACAAAAACAGAGTAAAAATTATATTAAAAAGATGCGAGTAAACGCAGGAGGAGTACAAAATTTGCGCCACAGGAGTTGTAGAAAACAACATTCAGTCCCCTGTATGCTCCCGTAAGGAAGTGGTGAGCAAGGGCAGTGTTTTCTAGTATGCTAAACCCTATTTGAGCTTCTACAGTGAAAATCATGCAAAAATATCCTAATAAAAGCACAGTGAAACACAACATACACTTAAAATTTGTTTTGGTCCGGTGTAGAGGAGTCTTCTTCTGTTGGAGGCTGCAAATTTAGGTCCGGTCATGGTCGTGGTCCTGGCGAGGAATCTCCATCGGAGATGGTTGTAGTCTGGAAGGCTGAAGGTGACGCAGGCCCATCCAAAAGTTGAAGAGCTTCTATTTGTTGCCTTAATGCTTCACATTCATCCTTGTTCCTCTATTGTTCTCCCCGATGTTGAATGGTAATTTCAGTTATGGATAGAACTTGGGCTGAGAGAGATCTGAGTTGAATTTGTAGGTTTTGCATTGTTCTCACCAACTCATTGTGCTCTTCCATTGAAACCACATGTTGATTGTCGGGGCTCCTTCTCATTTTGCCAAATTTCCTTGCGCTGTCTGTTTGTATTATGCGAGAGTCTGTATCTATGCTCAAGGGAGGGGTGAGATTTTCTCTGCTCTGTGAATTATGGAGTATGCCTACTAAATGAGCCACACCTCCTCTAATATGCTCCATCACCCTTGCTGGATTCAACGAACAGATCCGATTTCCCGATTTTGAACACGAGCTGCAACCATACTTGATGCCGATATTGGTACTATTCACATTACTTGAAATCAATGCATAATACACCCAAGGTGTCATGCTGAATAGGTTCCTCCCACTCCAGGCCTTGATTCCACGCGCAGGAGCACCTGTAGGGATGATGAAATGACTTCCCAAGTCGGAGGAGATGATGATAAAGAGTAGGGTGACACACACTGAGGTGAGGGGGGAGGCGTCTAGGTGTCGAGAGGTGAGGTGAGGTAGCTTGTGGCAACTGCCAAGTGTGTCAGATGTTGGGGGCAGTGAGGATGCTTTATGATAGGATGAGTTCGTGACCCAGGCCAGGAAATTCCAAGTGTCTCGCTGAGTGGGAAGGTGTGCTGGCTGCCATGCGTTAAGAGCCTAACAGATTTGTGACATGGTCATGGGATGGGTTTGTAATGTGTGAGGCCATTGACTACTAACGAGCCTTGCTCTAGGGCGATGGCCAGATTTGCTTGAATGTCAGCCATTTGATTGTTTCTTAGGAGGACATGGAAGAGGGAGATATTGGAGAAGTGATTGATAGTTGCCGAATTTCGTTGGAGTATGGCCTTTAAGTGAATATTTGGGGGGTGGGATCCTTTGCGTGCATGGTTTATAATAATCTTAGAGTCACCGATCATCGAGAGGGAGTGGATGCTCAGGCTTTTAATGAGAAGAAGACCTTGATACATGGCATAATCTTCGACTTGGTTATTGGTTGCGATTCCAAGGCTCTAGTGGAAGGAGAGTGCTTGATTTCCTCATAGGCAAATGATGACCCCTCCTGCTCCTGCCACCCCGGTCATTTTATGAGATTTTGGATAATAAGCACATCATCATTTTTCTGCAGATCACCTCAATAAGATCAAGAATTATCCTGAATCAAGTTAGATGCTAAAATGGGTTTTTAAAGATTATAATTGCTATCTAAGGATTTTCAGATCTTCCACTTATTAACTTACTCCATTTTATAACCTCTTGAATTTTATAGCTTGTTAAAAATAACATGACAATATTCTTTACAAACAATATAGTCAGATTTAAATATCATTATCCTACTACTTGAGTTGTTTGCTTTCTACATGCACTACACAAAATAATTTCATTGTGCCCCATGGAGCCCATTTATGCCTCTTTTTCGATGTTATTCCATTATCATGTCGTTGTCATATGCATGGTGTCACATTACTACAATACATAGTCCTAGAGTCGAAATACACATCAAAATTTGCATCACCTGACAGTTTTTTTTTTTCAAAGTATTTATAATACCAAACATGACACAATTGGATGTGTCTCACTTTGTGTTTATTTAGTGTCACCCTACACCCATTTTTGCATAATTGCCATTGATGCAAAAGAGTAAATGTGTCTCACTTGCATTGCATGCATACTACTAGCATCACATTATAGTCACTTGTATTTAGTTTGCATTCGTTTTTGTGTCAAATGGTCAACACACCCTAGTGAATGCATTGTGTTAGCATTGTCCTTTAGTTGGTGCAAGATTATGGTGTCACATTAAAGTCAAATTTGTGTCCTCTGTATGCTTATAACACCACATTAAAAAGTGTTTTTAGAGTCATTAATAGTTAAAAAGTGTCATCTGTATGTTAGAGTTGTAATTGTGATATGTATCAAATTATAAATTAATTAATTAGTTATATCTATTAATTCAACTATTATTTTATTTGTTGAAAATGGGAACACATCATTTTAAAAACAATAAATCTAGAAATAAGCTCGATCCACCCTCACACACTTAACTTAAGAATATTCTTTGTTGGTACCTTGCAAGTGTTATATAATAATTTGGTCGAAGACCACATCAACAATGTTAAATATAATCAATAGCCACATACGACGAACCCTTCAGAAGGGAGGAGCATGCCCACCAAGATTTGAACCTATGTCATTGTCACAACAATCGCTCCAAGTTGTCACTAGATGACAACACAATGGAATATTAATTAACTAATCAATTATTATCAATTATCATTATAAATTAATTATGTAATTAAAAAAAATTGCATTTGTCAATTATTATTGCAAGATTTATTAATTATAATTTTATTAATCTTGAAATTTATTATAGTTAATTATTTTCATTTCTGCAACTAATTTTAATCATTGTGCTTCTAATCTATTACTCATCATTAACAATCACCATAGGGAAATTTCAACCTTGTATACAATATTGCATGAACAAATAACTACAAATATAACAAAAATAATCTGATCAATTAGAAAGTGATTGAACTGTCATGAGTGCCCTTCTTGTTCACTGAATCGTCATCATCATCACTCATAAGAACATAATAAAAGAATATTAGTTTAAGTAATTAAAAAATTGTAATGTTTATAGATGTAATACAATGTGTTACCCCCCCATGCCTAGTGGTAACTAAGGAGATGATGTCTCTAGGACCGCAGGTTGCAGACATGGAGTGTCGAGAGCTAGATGACTTACATAGCCCACATTGTGAAGGTAGAGACCCTCCTCTCCACCACACACCACTGTTCGTATTCAACAACATCCACCACATCGGCATGGATCCCATAGGACAACAAGTCTTGCTTCACGAGGTAACAAGTCTGGTCTCATGGTAAGTGTCACTTTAATGATTAAAGAATTTGAACATATTGCAAAGGGTCCTCTCTTGATTATGAAACATTTTCTTGGAATTTATACATTTTTCCTTATTTAACCTTGGTGGTTGACATGGTTTCCTAGTAAGTGGGTCACCCTCGGGACGAGGGTTGCTACTGGGGGGTCTCCTAGAAGGGTGCTCGCACCACTCCCGCTCATACTTACCACTTTCCTTACATCTTCCCCTCCATTTCCTCATCTTTTGGGTTTAGGGTTCACTGACCCCAAGAAGGGCGTGTACCTCATTTCATGGGAAGAAGGGGATAAAGGACTAGAGGTGTTGTAGCTGGAAAACGTTAAGAGCCATAAATGATCCTTCTAGATGCTCGCCCTAAGGTCCCGAGAGCAATGAAATGCTTCTCCATAAAAATGAAGGGCATGTAAAAATAAAACATATAATTAATACATGTCTCACTTGTTGGGGAAATGTATTTTGCAGTGTCTCTTACTTTCCAATGCATATGGCACTCTCTGTGTTTCTAACTTCAAGTGGCATTGCAGTGCTTTTTACTTTCCATTGCACATAGTACTCGATGTTTAGATTCTAATAAATGAATGACAATAAGGGTTTGGAAAAATGTTGCACTGCAAATGAAGGTGACACACCCTCCACAAAGGCACCCATAAATGAGACAATATGAACCCTTGATATGTCAAGAACCACATGGTCGAGAGTATCCCCCCCCCCCACCTCATACTTATTGCATGGCCTAGAAAGGGGTATTCTTGGGAAACATTCCTTAACTTGGGGGTTGATCTACCCAATAGGGAACCATGACACCCCTCCCATACCTAAATTTGGCAAATTTTATAAGGTCTTTGAGCATGTGTCTAACTTGAAAAGAGGAGATTTAATGCACTTGTTTAAATGGTTCTTTGATTAAATGTGGCTTATTTTTCATGATTCATGTGACTTGTGGACCCTTGGAGAGAATACTTGTTTGTGCTTGCAGGACCTTATAGGGTGGAAGCTTCTCATTGAAGGACTAGGTCACTTGGACCTTCATAGGGGCTTGAAGCCCACATGATGGATGATGCGCCTCCATTTATTGAGGGCTTGAGAAGATGAACATTGCCTTTGGAGGCACTTGGATGGAATGTGAGGATGACATTGAGACCCCTTGCACCTGAATGTTGGCTTTTGGAAGCCTTGGACATCACACCTTATCCCTTGACTTCACCTTGGATGATGGGGTTATGGTGGGGTTTTGATGGTTCTAGAGGTGTTGTGATGTGATATAATGGAGGGAGATGCATGACTTGACACTCTAGTGTGTGATGACATGGCACATGGCCTTTGGAGGCCAAACGACTTTCTCTTTGAGGCTCAACATCTCACCTTTAGCCCAACATCACCCCTTTAGGGCATCACGTCATCATCATTAGGGATTTATTTTATGTAAATTTTAATTTTGTAAATTGTAAAAAAGAGAAATTAGAGGGTGAACTCTCTTTTATTTTGTTGTTGACATTTTAAAGTGGACAAATTGGTTTTAGGTGACCTCATATAAAGAGAGGTCACCTCACTTTCATTTTATCATAATCACTTGAGAATTTGATAACATTCTTGGCTGAACTTTTCGCCCTACTTGGGAAATTCACTCCATCTTGTCTCTTGTGCTTTTGAATGCTTCTACTTGTCTATTGGTGAATGAAGGCTAGTGCTACCTCTTGGATGCTTATTTCTTGGCAATTGTGATGGAACATTCTTGATAAGTAAGGGTTTTTCATGCTATCTCTTGGATTAGGTAATAAATTTATCAAATTATGTTTTTTTCTTCTTGATTTAAAAGTTAATTTGTCAAAATCCTTGTAGAAATATAAGGGAATACATCCTCCATCAAGATCTATCTTTGTTGTCATTGAAAATGATATTTTTTGAAGGTTGCTACAAGGAGTAAAAGGGATTACACCCTTGTAGATTTACCTTGCCAATGTTTGTTTGCTATAGGGAGTAAAAGAGCTTACACCTCTAGAGAAGTAATAAACCCTATCTCATAAACAAGAGACTCCATAACCCAATAGATAAGGCACTAGTATTTTTTCATTGGAGATTGGATATTATGCATTGGTAAACATGATATCAACGATATTGAATTGTTCAAGTTTGAAGTTTGATTTTACATGCTTTAAGTTATATTTTTCCCCGATGGCATATTGATTAGACAAGTGATCTAATTACTATAATAAACTTTAATCTACAATCAATAGGGCTGCAACAAACTCATCCTCTTTCATTCTTTTACTCATTCTTCTACCGCTGAAATTCACTTGTAAGCCCTGGTAATTGTTCTACTAGTCAATAACTATTGTTTGGGTGGTTTACTTGTTGATTTTAGTGGATAGAATTTGTTGTTGTAGAAAACGCTTGCTACATCCATAAGGTTGTTATATATCTTGCTGATGATATCGAGTAACAACCCTCTAATTGTTATCAAAGTCTTTCTCTAATCATTGGAAATTTATATACTTGTTGTTGGATTTATTTCCAACATATTGCACTTGATTTTGATGGTTAATGTTGTAGCTTTCATAACTCATTTATTGCTGATATATATTTCCATAATGCTGCAATTTTGGGACAACAAGGTTTTTTGTTGATTCCCCTTTGGTTTTGAGGCTTAAATATTCATAAATTGTCTTGTTCCGGGCAAGTATAACATTGTTTTGCAGGTACGCTACCATTAGAAACCAATTACCATCTCAAGAGACTCTTCCCTAAGCCTATTTTCCGTCTTTGAACTTGACATATAGGGATACTCTTCGATCACTTTACATCTTCCATTACAATCCCCCTAGGGTCACCCGAGAAGCCTCCCTTGTGTTGGATATATCATTCACTAAAATGAGGGGGACATATATTAAGGTGACATTGACATCTATTAAGGTGACATTGATAGTGAAAACTAATGTGCTTACCAAAATATATAATTATCCTCCCCGACAACGACGCCAAAATGTTGGGCACTTTAATTGTTTAATTGAATAGAAAATCAAAGTGTTCAATATAAATTGTCAACCCAGGGAAGTCTGTTATTTCAAGATAATTGTACACAGTTTATGCTAGATTATGAAAGCATCTCTAATCTAATTGTAGTAGGGGAGTTTAAAAAAACAAACAAACAAACATTATCATTAACACAGTTGTGCTGATACAACTGGAGTTCTACAGATTTGAAATCATAATTGCAATCTAAACTGATGAATAAATAAAAACCCTGGATTGCCTACCCTAATCTAACTTTCTAATTTACTTTTGCAGAAAGAAATTCTATACTATTTGCAGAAAGGAAATCTACTTATTACAAGAAGGTACTTCACACTTTTATTTCTCGGAAACAAGATTTTAACCTAATGCAAAAAAAGGGAAAGCAACAATGTTCAACAATCAACTTCTAATTCTCACGAGACAAGTTTATGTGCATTTAACAAGAAGGAACTAAACTGTAACGACAGTTGTATTCTAGAAATATCTAACAGTTAAATCATTCACATTTAAAACAACTAATCTAGAATTCAAAACAAAGGGGAATCAGTGAGGAAGGTGGGCCCTTTCCTTCTCATTGAATCCGCTCAAAGAAATAGGTTACAGTTTGCTAAAGAAATTCAATCCGCTCTTTCATTCAATTGCCAAAAATGTCTGTGTACAATAAGTGTTACTTTTCTTTCTCCAGTAAAAAAAACTCATTTACATTACAAAATCTCTGCTATTTAAAGTCAGAGTCATTTAGTGTTAAAAAAAAAAACAGTCTTGAGAATCCCTGATTCTCAAGATGTTCGTTAGATATCATCAATACAAAATCTAGAACTCTCCTTGATCAACATCGTGAGCCAGCATATCTGATCAACAGGTGTTGAAACAGTCATATAACAACAGGATTGGTGGTGTCTGTTGTAACGACTTCCAAGATTGATGGGCTTCTGTTGCAGTAGTCATGTAACAGCTTCCAGGATTGGTGGCATCTGCTGCAGGAGTCATGTAACAACGAGTTTCTCGAAGTGGGTTGTTTTAAGCAGTTTGATCATTAGTTAAATCATTTCATGGGTAAAATATGTGAACGTTACCAATCAAACATGCTAAGTAAATGAAAATATAAAAGCGAGATGAATAGTTCATACCTTGGGAAAAAGGGTCTTAGTACTCATTATAATAGTCATTTAGCTTAGGAATGAGAAGGTTGAACGGGCAAAAGATGTAGTGAAAAAGGGACATTTCTGGGTCCTAACATGCCCCCCAACTAAAGACATTGCATGTCCTCATGCAAAACACATTTAAACCTTACTTTGTAGATGAAGTAGATAACTGTCTCCTCTAGTGCAAAATTGCTAAGAGAAATTGCTAAGTGATGGTATTGAAAAATGTTGTGTCCAACAGAAAATCTGCTGTGTCAACGATCTGTCTAAGTTTCTTTATCTCGAGGAACATAATCAGTTTGAGTTTCTCGAGTAACAACTCGTGAAGGAAACTTAGGTTCTTGTTTGCAAGCTTTTGGTATACCAACAATTGTTTTATGACGTTGAGATCTCTTTTGTTTTACTGATTTTTATGTAGTAGTAAGTTCATGTTCAGTCTTGACTGAGACAGTTGCTGGTCCTTTAGCGACTAGAACTTTGACTACCTCATATCCTGCCTCAAAGTAAATGTTTCCGCACTCAAAGCACATGAGTTCTTTGTTTCTGTCCATAACAGCTTTTGTCAATGCTGGGATGTCCAAGGTTATCCCTTCTGGATTCTTCTTTCGAGCAACCTCTACCTCTTGTTTCAGGGTATTTAACTCCGCTTTGAGGTTATCATTCTCTGTTATTAGTGCAGCGATTCTGGAATTTTCTGTATTCTTGATCTTTTGCTCTATTTGGGAAAACAATTAGGCAAGTGGCACATCCTTAGCATGTTGTGTAGCTGGTTCTTGTGTAACAGCTATGTCTGGCAGGATTGGTTCTTGTGGAACAATCTCGACATGAACAATTGGTTCTTGTGTAACAACTGTGTCTGTTAGGACTGGTTCTTGTGGAACAGTCTCGACATGGACCGTTGGTTCCGGTATTACTAGCTCTAGTGGGACAATCCTCTGTGGAGCAACTGGTTCTGGTGTAACAGTATCGACCTGGACAACTGGTTCTTGTGTAATAGTTGTGTCTGTCAGGACTGGTTCTTGTGGAACATTCTTGACATGGACAGTTGGTTCTTGTGGAACTGACCCTGCATCAACCATATAGGATAGTGGACGAAGAATAGGAATAGAAAGCACCAACAAAGTTATCAAAGCCATTCTTACTAAAACAATGAGAGAAAATCATAGGGATTGATCTGACATATTGCATGAAGCTTTATGGGCTTACCGAACTACTTGGAGGAGCACAACTAGTTTTTCTCCTTACGAGCTAGTATATGGAAAAGCCATGTTTTTCCCATTGAATTCGAAATCAAAACCTTAAGAACTACATCAACAGTCAACCTCAACTTGACTATGGCACAGAAAGCCAGACTGCAGTAGCTCAACGAGCTTGATGAAAAGCGTTTG
The DNA here is from genome assembly GCA_009831015.1 of Picea engelmannii. Lineage (NCBI taxonomy): Eukaryota > Viridiplantae > Streptophyta > Pinopsida > Pinales > Pinaceae > Picea > Picea engelmannii. The sequence continues at coordinate 321,843 of ML782477.1, read as the reverse complement.
GACGCCATCCATCAAACCACAATGATTCAACAACAAAGAACAAAATGGCATGGTCGAGTCATCAAGAAGAAATTATTCCAGAAAGGAGATTGGGCTCTGTTGTATGATTCACGCTTTAAGGAATTTCAAGGTAAGTTGCGTACACGATGGCTAGGGCCTTACGAGGTAGACATCGTTTTTCCCAATGGGATAGTCCGGTTGATTACTATTGATGGATCCAATACACACTTACATGCAAATGGTCATTGCTTGCGTCTATATCGGTGTCTACTGTCCAAGGCAGAATTCAAAACTAGATGTACAGTTGATACAGGTTATCAATTCTTAAATGGAAAAGAGCTAGCTCCTTCCCCTTCTGAACTTTAGGACTTCTTTTGCTCATACCTTGTATATAAATAACCTCAACAAAATTCGCATTTCTCTATTTTTAGTTGAAATTTCTCTATTTTCTTTACTATGCTAATAAGATTTGAAAGGTATCAGGCGGTTATGTGTGTGCAGGTGGATTGATGAACAACAAGGTGGAGTAGCGCATAACGAGTCAAATGATTGGTTCATGGAAGTTGAAAAACTTCCTAGAAACTAAGTAACTTTAATTGTCTAATTGAATAGAAAATCAAAGTGTTCAATATAAATTGTCAACCCAGGGAAGCCTGTTATTTCAAGATAATTGTGCATAGTTTATGCTAGATTATGAATGCATCTCTAATCTAATTGTAGTAGGGAAGTTTAAAAAAAAAAAACAAACAAACATTATCACTAACACAGTTGTGTTGATACAGTTGGAGTTCTACAGATTTGAAATCATAATTGCAATCTAAACTGATGAATATATAAAAACCCTGGATTGCCTACCCTAATATAACTTTCTAATTTACTTTTGCAGGAAGAAATTCTATACTATTTGTAGAAAGGAAATCTACTTATTGCAAGAAGGTAATTCACACTTTTATTTCTCGGAAACAAGATTTTAACCTAATGCAAAAAAAGGGAAAGCAGTTCTTCAACAATGTTCAACAATCGACTTCTAATTCTCATGAGACAAGTTTATGCACATTTAACAAGAAGGAACTAAACTATAACAATAGTTGTATTCTAGAAATATCTATTAGTTAAATCATTCGCATTTAAAACAACTAATCTAGAATTCAAAACAGAGGGGAATCGGTGAGGAAGGTTGGCCCTTTCCTTCTCACTGAACCTGCTCAAAGAAATAGGTTATAGTCTGCTAAAGAAATTCAATCTGCTCTTTCATTCAATTGCCAAAAATGTCTGTGTACAATAAGCGTTACTTTTCTTTCTCCAGTAAAAAAAACTCCTTTTCATTACAAAATCTCTGCTATTTAAATTCAGAGTCATTCCGTGTTAAAAAACAGAATAATCTTGAGAATCCCCGATTCTCAAGCTGTTCATTAGATATCATTAATACAAAATCTAGAACTCTCCTTGATCAACATCGTGAGCCAGCATATCTAATCAGCAGGTGTTGTAGAAGTTGTATAACAACAGGACTAGTGACATCTGTTGTAATGGCTTCCAGGATTGACGGGCTTTTGTGGCAGTAGTCCTGTAACAACTTCCAGGATTGGTGGCATCCGCTGCAGCAGTCATGTAACAACTTCCAAGATTGGTGCATAGCTATAGCAGCAGCGAGTTTCTTGAAGTGGGCTGTTCTAAGTAGTTTTATCATTAGTTAAATCATTTCATGGGTAAAATATGTGAACGTTACCAATCAAACATGCTAAGTAAATGAAAATATAAAAGCGATATGAATAGTTCATACCTTGGGAAAAAGGGTCTTAGTACTCATTATAATAGTCATTTAGCTTAGGAATGAGAAGGTTGAATAGGCAAAAGATGTAGTGGAAAAGGGACATTTCTGGGTCCTAACATGCCCCCCAACTAAAGACATTGCATGTCCTCATGCAAAACACATTCAAACCTTATTTTGTAGATGAAGTAGATAACTGTCTCCTCTAGTGCAAAATTGCTAAGAGAAATTGCTAATTGTTGGTATTGAAAAATGCTGTGTCCAATAGAAAATCTGCTGCGTCAACGATCTGTCTGAGTTTCTTTATCTCGAAGAACAGAATCAGTTTGAGTTGCTTGAGTAACAACTCATGAAGGAAACTTAGGTTCTTGTTTGCAAGCTTTTGGTATACCAGCAACTGTTTTATGACGTTGAGATCTCCTCTATTTTACTGATTTTTGTGTAGCAGTAAGTTCATGTTCAGTCTTGACTGAGACAGTTTCTGGTCCTTTAGCCACTCGAACCTTTTTTACTGGTTTTTGTGTAGCAGTAAGTTCATGTTCAGTCTTGACTGAGACAGTTGTTGGTCCTTTAGTGACTGGAACTTTGACTACCTCATATCCTTCCTTAAAGTAAATGTTTCCGCACTCAAAGCACATGAGTTCTTTGTTTCTGTCCATAACAGATTTTGTCAATGCTAGGATGTCCAAGGTTATCCCTTCTGGATTCTTCTGTCGAGCAGCCTCTACCTCTTGTTTCAGGGTATTTAACTCTGCTTTGAGGTTATCATTCTCTGTTATTAGTGCAACGATTCTGGAATTTTTTGTATTCTTGATCTTTTTCTCTATTTGGGCAAACAATTGGGCAAGTGGCACATCCTTAGCATGTTGTGTAGCTGGTTCTTGTGTAACAACTGTGTCTGGCAGGACTGGTTCTTGTGGAACAATCTCGACATGGACAGTTGGTTATTGTGTAACAACTATGTCTGTCAGGATTGGTTCTTATGGAACAGTCTCGACATGGACCATTAGTTCCGGTATTACTAGCTCTGGTGGGACAATCCTTTGTGGAGCAGCTGGTTCTGGTGTAACAATATTGACATGGACAACTGGTTCTTGTGTAATAGCTATGTCTGTCAGGATTCGTTCTTGTGGAACAGTCTCGACATGGACAGTTGGTTCTTGTGGAATCGAACCTGCATCAACCATAGAGGATAGTGGACGAAGAATAAGAATAACATGCTCCACATCTTGCCATCCAATTGCAACTTCGATAGACCTGGTGGACCTAGTTCTTCTCCTAGATAAAATAGAAATGACAACATGGGTTTTCTTCTTCATTGTTGGAGGAGGAACGAGGTGTTCTTCCTCAACCACACAAGGAGGATATTCTGGTATACTGGGGTATGCAATGATCTAGACATCGTCAATGGACGTGTGATGCACAGAATCATCAGGCGGAACCGATGATTCTGCTGCGAATTGAGTACATTCATTTTGAAAGGAGAAAATAGTTTCCTGAAGTTCTATGCATAAAGCAAAACCTGGTATTCGTACCTCTGTAGAATTCTCTGTCATAGCAGCTAGAGGGCTCTGATTTGATGTTGATCCAATTTTTTCAAGGGATCTCCGAGGTTTTCCCTTGAATGGACGTTTTCTTTTCTGAGAAAATGCACTGGTAATGATAGTAGGCGCTTGATCGACTGTTGCAACAATAGGAGGGTTCTGTGTGAATGTCGGTGCAACAACAGAGGAGGTAAGCGGACTTGATGTTACAGTGGACCGTGCTAACCTTGCTTGCTTTTTAGGTAATGCGGAGATGGGAACAAGGGTGTTCTTTTCAGAGACAGGGGGTAGTTTGTCAATGATAGGTGTCACAATGGACCGTGTTGATCTTGTTCTCTTTCTCAGTGATCCAGAGTTAAGAGCAGGGGTTTTCTTGTCAGAGGCAGGGGGTAGGTTTTCAATGACAGGTTTTGCAACCAAGTGCTGTGACACATTTTTTGATCGAATGAACTCAGAAATGTTCTCAGAAACTGTCGACGATCAAATTGTTTCAGCTATAACAACAGCCGCTGTAATAGCGAACGCTGTAACAACAGATGATGAAACAACAACAACTGAATTATTTCCTAGAGTCAGTTCTAAGAGCGTCACTGTGGAAGTCAAACCTGGAAAAACCTTGAACATCAAGCTCGATCTCTCCACTGCTGAAACTCGCCGATTTATGAAATTACTGACTGTACATAAAGAAGCATTTGCCTAGGATTACATGGATATGAAAGGCATTCCCTCCGAACTATACACCCACCATATATACATCAAAGAAGAATGCCGACCCATTTTCCAACTGCAAAGGAGGATGAACCCAAACCTTAAAGAAATTGTTAAGGAAGAACTTCAGAAACTTCTCAATGTCAGATTCATCTATCCTATATCAGACAATGAGTGGGTATCACCATTGGTTATTGTGCCTAAAAAGAATGGTAAGTGAAGAGTTTGTGTGGACTATAGAGCCCTGAATAAGGCCACACAGAAGGATCATTTCCCTCTGCCATTTATTGATCAGGTTTTAGATAACTTAGCCGGAAAAAAATATTTTTCTTTCCTAGATGGATTTAGTGGCTATAACTAGATACAAATTGCCCCACAGGACCAAGATAAGACCACCTTTACCAGCCCTTGGGGTACATTTTCCTACAAGGTTCTCCCATTTGGCTTGTGTAATGCACCAACCACTTTCCAGAGAGCAGTGATTGGTATTTTCTCTGATACGGTGAATGACTGTATGGAAATATTCATGGATGAATTTACACCTTATGGTACTGATTTCAAAGATGCTTTGTCTAATCTGGAAAAAGTTCTCAAGAGATGTAGACAGTATCATATTTCTTTATGTACAGAAAAGTGCCATATGATGATGCATGAAGGGGTAGTGCTGGGACACTTCATCTCTTATGCAGGGATTTAGGTAGATCCAGCGAAAATCCAGGTAATTTTGGACATTCCAACTCCATCAACTCAGAAAGAGGTAAGAAGTTTTTTAGGGCACACCATGTATTACAAGAGATTCATTAAAAATTTCTCTAAACTTGCCTCTCCATTGTTTTTTCTACTAACAAAAAAAGTTGACTTTTGTTGGACTGACAACTGTGAATTGTCTTTTGCAGATCTTAAACAAAAATTGTCCACAACTCCCATCTTGAGAGGGCCCAATTAGGCTCTTCCTTTTCACATTTCTTCAGATGCCTCAAACACTACAATTGGTGCAGTACTAGGGAAATAGGAGGACAAAGAACCCTACGCTATCTACTATATCAGCAAGAACATGGCTCCTACTGAGTTAAATTACACAGTTACTGAAAGAGAATTCTTGGCAGTAGTTTATGCAATCAATAAATTCAGGCATTATGTAACTGGTTATCCCACTTTTATTCATACTGATCATACAACCATTAAATATATAATGAATAAAACTATTACTAATTCCCGAGTGATAAGATGGTTGTTACTACTGCAGAAATTTGACATCACTATAATGGATAGACCAGGAAAAGAAAATGTGGTTGCTGATTTTCTCTCAAGATTACATATAAATGATGATAATTCACCTGTAGATGATTCCTTTCCTGATGAACATTTGTTTTCAGTATCTTCTCACTCACCTTGGTATGCAGACATTGCTAATTATTTGGTTGCAGGGAAGGTACCTCCACATCTATCTCCTCGAGAAAGAAGAAAGATTATTCAAAAGAGTGCTAGGTATAGTTGGATAGGAGGATACCTCTTCTACACAGGCCTGGACCAAGAAATCAGGAGATGTGTGAGGGATGATGAAGTTTATGATCTGCTGAAAGCTTGCCATGATGGCCCTTATGGGGGTCATTTTGCTGATAAAAGGACCGGGCATAAAATTTTAAGGATGGGCTATTTTTGGTCCAACATATTTCAAGATGCCAAGAAGTATGTCCAAGCTTGTGATAGTTGCCAACGCATGGGTCAACCAACTCACAGGGATGAGATGCCTCTCCAGTCTCAGGTAGTGTTAGAGCCTTTTGAGAGATGGGCCATGGATTTTGTAGGACCCATTCACCCACCTTCCAATCAAAAAGTCTATATATTGGTCTATACAAATTACATGACCAAGTGGGTGGAGGCAAAAGCACTTATCAAAGCCTCAGAAGAAGCTGTCTTAACATTCTTGTTTGAAGATATATTTGTTAGGTTTGGAATTCCTAGAGAATTGGTAACTGATGGAGGACCCCCTTTCACATCACATAAATTTGAAGCTCTACTCAGTAAATATCATGTTTTACATAGAATAACTTCTCCATACCATCCACATGACAATGGCCAAGTGGAAAGCACCAACAAAGTTATCGAAGCCATTCTTGCTAAAACAGTGAGAGACAATCGTAGGGATTGGTCTGATAGATTGCATGAAGTTCTATGGGCTTACCGAACTACTTGGAGGAGCACAACTAGTTTTTCTCCTTACGAGTTGGTATATGGAAAAAGCCCTGTTTTTCCCATTGAATTCAAAATCAAAACCTTAAGAACTACATCAGCAGTCAACCTCGAATTGACTATGGCATAGAAAGCCAGACTGCAGCAGCTCAACGAGCTTGATGAAAAGCGTTTGGATGCCATCCATCAAACCACATTGATTCAACAACAAAGAACAAAATGGCATGACTGAGTCATCAAGAAGAAATTATTCCAGAAAGGATATTGGGCTCTATTGTATGATTCATGCTTTAAGGAATTTCAAGTTAAGCTGCATACACGATCGCTAGGGCATTATGAGGTAGACACCATTTTTTCCAATGGGACAGTCTGGTTGATTACTATTGATGGATCCAATACACACTTACATGCAAATGGTCATCGCTTGCGTCTGTATCAGCGTCCACTGTCCAAGGCATAATTCAAAACTAGATGTACAGTTGATACAGGCTATCAATTCTTAAACGGAAAGGAGCTAGCTCCTTCCCCTTCTGAACTTTAAGACTTCTTTTGCTCAGACCTTGTATATAAATAACCTTAGCAAAATTCACATTTCTCTGTTTTTAGTTGAAATTTCTCTATTTTTTTTTCTATGCTAATAAGATTTGAAAGGTATCAGGCGGTTATGTGTGTGCAGGTGGATTGATGAACAAAAAGGTGGAGTAGCGCATAATGAGTCAAACGATTGGTTCATGGAAGTTGAAAAATTTCCTAGAAACTAAGTAATGTAGCGATCGACCAATTTCCATGCTATTACACCTTCTTCCGATAAATTGGTTGATTTCCATGCTGTTACACCTTCTTCCGATAAATTGGCCGATTTCCATGCTGTTACACCTACCTCTGCCATTTTTGCCGCAGAACTTGCTGATACACTAATTTCTGTTATTCTTTCTTGCCACTTCACTCTTTGTTTTTTTCGCATTTTTGCCAATGCTACTGCTCCAACCCTCCAATCTTTCCATGCCACATCACCACTTATTAGACAATACTGATGCTCTCTTTCTGAAAGTGTTGCTTCATAATGACTTGACTTCACATCCGATGATTTCCAATTGGCTAACTATAGTAAGGACTCCGTTTTTGCTTCAACTGTCATTTCTCTCACGATCCTTCATCATGTCAGCTATTCCACGCAACTCAGATGTTGGTTGGATAGTGCAGTTAACTCCGACATGTCATTATGTGCGGTAAGATATGAGGTACGTGATTAATCCTACATGTTAAAGTAATGAAGATATAAAAGCACGATTTCCTATTTACTAACCGGTTGTCATAAATCGATGCACCTAGAGCCAATCCACTTAGTTGGGGGGGGAAATGTAAATCTAGCCGTCCATTTCGAATTTTATACACACCTCCACCACCTTTCTACCCACACTTCTTTTAACCGAGACACTATATTCTTTCTGCAAACCACGTTCGAGCTTGTTGCGTCTTTGATTTAGGTGATAGTTTCTCCTCCTACGTGCCTGTTAGACTCTCAAGCAACATCATGGGAGGATCAGCTGTGAGATATGAACCCACAACTCTGGATAGTTTGCTGCTGCACCCAGAGGCCTACCAAATATTTCTCCAGGCTGGTTGGATATCATATTTTAAAAAGTTGAAGGGGTTTAATGAGGACGAGGTATTGGAGTTTAGTCAAAATCTTATCGAAGGATATTCAATGGTGAATGGGGTAAGGATTCTAGTATTAGAAGAAAGCATTGCTACTGTAATAGGATTGCCAAGAACAAGAGATCGATGGTTTAACAGAAAAACACATCTTTTGGATGCACAGAAGGGGTTCCTCATCAACACTGAGCAAGTTCATACCAAAGGCAGAGGTGTAGATGTCCATTCCTTACTAGAGCCATGGGGGAAAGTCGCAAAATTTCTTAAAAGGTACATTACCTACGAAGGTCGATACCAAGTTGTTTATTTTTCTGATTTCATCTTATTATCACATCTACGACATCAGAAAATCATAAACATTCCTTATTTTCTCCTCCATTCATTGCATAACATGGCTCATTTTGTAAAAAAATCCAAGAACTGCGTTTCTAATCACAGACTCATCGGCCTATTAATTTGCAGAGGTTTGGGCATTTCCAATAACCCATTACCTACTGTAGCAGACCAGGCACCAGTCCTTGAAAACACAACCCATGGGCCTCTTCCTGAGCCTCTACCCTTGGCTGCAATAGCAATCCAAACCCCTACTGTCGTTGTCCGTAAGATGACTCAGAAAAGAAATCGCATAACCCGAAGCCATCTTGACACCAGCCAGACAAGCCTCGATGAAATTGTATTGCAACAACCTGTAGCTATGGTTGAACAAACAGATGAACAACCAACCACTCGATCAAAACATGCGTCACAACACTTGGCTGCAACACCTATCATTGAAAACCCACCCCCTGCCTTTGACAAGAAAACCCCTGCTCCTAACTCTGGATCATCGAGAAAGAGAACAAGGTCAACACGGTCCATTGTGACACCTATCATTGAAAAACTACCCCCTATTGTTATTGGATAAATCTGTGAGTGCGGACACAAACCGATCTCCCTAGATCCACCTGGATCTAGAACAAAACAAGACAGAATATATCGCTTTCCCTAGATCTAACTATTGAATTAAATTGGAAGTGAGAAGAAGATATGTACCTTGTAATCACTTCCTTGGTCTCTGTTGTTCCTTGCTTCACTCCAGCGCTCTTGTGTGGTCAAGATCAAAACAACACAAACCAACCAAAGTGAAAGCAAATAATATATCCAATAGCTAATCTATACATATGATCCAGGAATTATGTAATAAAGTAGATCTCACTTTATGGGAAAGAAATATATCACTGTATCATATTAATTGAAAGAGAAACTTACAACCAGAGCCTTGATGTCGTAAGGTCCCTTCCTACTGTCCTTCGTTCCCCACACACTTCTTG
>ML782477.1:272946-284667 GCA_009831015.1 Picea engelmannii | reverse complement strand
AATGACTGAAATATGCTTACAGACAGAATGGAAATAAACTAGCTAGGGCGCTGGTAGCTTATCTCTGAGAAGAGATGTGGCTTCTACTCGCATCCGTGAGAAGATGATTACAATGAGGCTCTAGAGGAATTTTTACAATAGACGAGAATTCCAAAAGTCATAGACATCCAAAAACCTAACCCTAGGAGATGAAGCGCCAAAATTCATGTGGGCCCCGTTTGGGTAAGTCAGTACATCAACTTCCCGGGGTCGTAACTTTTGCATAAGATCTCCGTTTTAGGCGTGTAATAGCTCGTTGGAAAGGTATCATCAAGGAGATTCATTTTGGGGGCTCAATCATGCCTTTGTCTAACATTGAGAACCTCGATCTCAAAAAAACCTTCATTTAGGCCCTCAAAATGGCCCTGGAAGTTAAAACCTGCTAAAAATAGTAAATTGCCAAAATTGCTAGAAAACTGTTTTGAGCCAGTCGAAAAAGGTGGGTGGCCACCGATATCCACCTGGATCATATATGAAACTCCTTACAGTCGTATAATACTTTTACTAACAATATATATTTAAAAATGTTGTTTTCAAAATATCTCAACAACTCGTTTATTTCCGAGTTAAATGTTGATTTGAAATTCTTTCATGCTGAGATGCCATATATTTGCCTCCACACTTGCTCCTTTGACTTTGAAGGCGATGATCCTGCATCATACTCCTCTAGATAAAATATTCATGGACTCCTGTCCATGAGCTCCTGCACTATTTTTCCATGCTTCAAAATATCAGGTTCAGTGACCCAACTTGAATCTTCCACCAGATGATCTTTCCACTTCAATAAGAATTCAAGATATGTCTTCCTCCTGGTCTTCTTTCCAACTCTTTGTTCAATGATTTTCTCCATCTGAGGTTTTTCTGCTGTGGGCAATTGTTCTTCCCACTGAAATTTTTTTTGATCATTTGATTCTCCTGCATCATCTCTCTTGTAAGGATACAGGTCTGCAACATTGAATATTGGTGATATCCCAACATTGTCTAGCAACCCAATTTCATAATCATTGGCTGCAAATTTTCTGAGAATCCTGCATGGTCCTATCTTCTTCATCCTTAACTTGTTATATGTTCCCCTTGGAAACCTTTCTTTTCTCAAATGAGCTAAAACTTCATCTCCTACTTTGGATTGAACTTCTCTCCTCTTCTAATAAACTTTGTTCTTATAATTCAGGCTACTGTCCTATAGCTGTTCTCTGACTCTATCATGGAGTTTTGGCATTTCTGTTGCAAAATATTCTTCTCCTGCACTTATGAATTCATATTGATTCAGACTTCTCAATTCTGTAATCCCTCTTGGATGTATACCATACACAATTTCAAATGGACTTTTTCCGGTGCTCCTGTTCACTGAATTGTTAAAGGAAAATTCTGCTTGTGCGAGAATTTGATCCCATTGACGACCTTGCTCAGTGACTAAACTTATTAACAATTTTCCCAGACTCCTATTTACTACTTCAGTCTATCCATCTGTCTGAGGGTGATATGCTGAACTAAAGGACAATTTTTTCCCCAACCTCTTCCATAGAGTCCTCCAAAAGTGTCCTACGAATTTGGTGTCCTTTTCTGAGACTATGCTCCGAGGCAATCCATGTAGTCTCACCACTTATCTGAAAAACAAATTGGCTATATTTTTAGCATCATTTGTGTTCTGGCATGGTATGAAATGTTCCATCTTTGAAAATCTGTCCACCACAACAAATATGGAATCACTCCCTTTTTGGGTTCTAGGAAATCCCAATATAAAATCCATACTGATTGCATCCCATGGCCTTTATGGAATTGGTAGTGGCTAATACAAACCTGTGTTTTGTAGTCTTCCTTTTGCATACTGGCAAATTCTTCATTTGTTCACAAACCTTTTCACCTCTTCCCTCATGCTTGGGCAATAGTATGAATTACTCGGCTGTGAAAATGTCTTATCATGACCAAAATGTCCAGCTAAACATTTGTTGTGTTTCTCTTTCAACAGGTTATCTCTCATTGAGCATCTTGATATGCATAGTTGGCTCCCTTTGAATATAATCCATTCTGGATCAAATATTTTTTCCATGGGCGTATGTCTCCCAACAAAGGATTCTTACATGCCTCATAAGCTTCCTTAAAATCTGGATATTCCTGATACATTTCCTTGAGGTGTTCAAACCCTAAGGTCTCCACTTGGAATTCCTGTACAATTAAACTCCTCCTGCTCAAAGAATCTGCAACTTTGTTAGCAGTACCCACAATATGTTTAATAACAAAAGTAAAATTCTGCATAAATTCTACCCATTTAGCATGTCTCTAATTCAAATTATCTTGCCTAGTAATAAACTTCAAAGCTTGATTATCACTCTACAAGAAAAATTCTTTAGGAATTGGATAGTGCCTCCACTTCTTCAAAGCTTGAATCACTGCATAAAATTCTTTGTCATATGTGGAATAATTCTTCTTGGTGTCATTCATCTTCTCACTGAAATAAACAATTGGCCTATTATCCCGACTCAAGACTGCTCCAATAGCTATTCCACTTGCATCACATCTCACTTGAAATGTTTTTCCAAAATCTGGTAAGACCAAAATTGGTTGTTCTATGATCTTCTCCTTCAACACTTTGAAACTTTTTTCAGCTTCCTCTATCCAATCAAAAGACTTGTGTTTCTTCTTCACAATGTCTAGCATGGGTGTACATATACCACTGAAATTTCTGATAAACTTCCTATAAAAACTTGCTAACCCATGAAAACTTCTTACTTCAAATATGCTTCGTAGAGATGACCATTCTTTGATTGCTCTCACCTTCTCTGGATCCATCTTCAATTCATTTGAAGAGATAAAAAAACCCAAGTATATGAGTTCTGTCTTCATACAAGATCTTTTCTTCAGATTTATCAACAAATTTTCTTGCTGCAACCTTCTCATGACTGTTGTCAAATGTTTTAAGTGTTCTCCCTTTATCTTACTGAATATTAGTATGTCATCCAAATACACTATAACAAATTTGCCTATGAAATCTTTCAATACTTCATTCATTAATCTCATAAATGTGCTTGGGGAATTTTTCAACCCAAATGGCATGACCAACCATTCAAACAAACCTTCATTTGTCTTGAATGATGTCTTCCATTCATCTCCCTCATCCTTATTTGATGATATCCACTCTTCAAGTCTATCTTGGAAAAATAGCTTGCTCCACTCAAACAATCCATCAAATCATCCATCACAGGTAAAGGAAATCTATACCTAATGGTGATATTATTGATGGATCTGGAATCTGTACATATTCTCCATCCTCCATCCTTCTTTGGAATCAACATAGTTGGTACTGCGCATGGGCTTAGGCTTTCCCTGACTAAACCTTTATCCAACAACTCTTGGACTTGATTTTTGACTTCCTCATTCTCTCTAGGTGTCAACCTATAAGTTGCTTTGTTTGGTAAACTAGCTCCTGGAATAAGGTCAATATGATGGCTTATACTCCTAATGGGTGGCAATGAGTGAGGTAATTCATCCACCACTATGTCAGCAAAGTTTTCTAACAATTCTTGGATTTCTTCAGGTAAATCCTCCACATAAGTATTTGTAAGGATAACTCTTGGCTTCCTCACTATAGCAAACTACATCTCCTGCTCCTTCTAGACTTTATTTAAGAGTTCATTCCCACTCATGAGAAGTATACTTGAACTAGCTTCCCTTTTTTTCTCTTTGTCTTCTATTGGCAACAACATATGTGTCCTACCATTCTTTTCTAAGGTATAAGTATTCTTCCTCCCATCATGAATAACTTTTCTATCAAACTGCCATGGTCTCCCCAATAAAATATGACAGACATCTATAGGAATTACATCACATAATATTTCATCCCTATAATGTCCTACTTTAAATTCAACTTGGAATTGTTGAATTACCATTACTTGATGTCCTCTCTGCAACCATGATACCTTGTATGGGTTTGTATGTGCAGTTGTCTTCAATTCCAATTTCTCCACCATCTCTGTGGATACTAGATTGTCAGTGCTCCCACTGTCTATGATCACCTTGCAAACTCTGTCTTTTTCCTTGCAAGCAGTTATGAACAGACTTGTTTGCTGAACTGGTTCCTCTACCTCCTTATCTAGTTTAAGAAGAACTTTCCTCATCATGAGGTTCTTTCCTCCTTCTGCTGCTTCTGCTTCCACATGCTTCTGTGCTTCTCCTCCTTTTGTGTCTTTCTTCCTCTCTAGGAATTCCCAAGACATGTTCCCTATCTTTCCACAGGCATAACATCTAACTTCACCTCCTTTGGCTCTTCCTTCCTCTTCCTCTAGGAAAATAGCTTCTTCCTCCATGTTTCCCTTTTCTAGAACTTCCACCTTTCTCAGGGTAACTATGCTTCTTTCCAGCTTCATGCTTTGGTTTTTGGGACTTCTCTTTATTGGTTCCCTTACCTCTTCTTGAATTTCCTCTTCTATTTCATTGGATTTTCTTTCTGGCCAATTTCTCTTCAGCTTTCAAGGATGCTTGATAAGAATACTCGACTTTAATAACATACATCATGCTGATCTCCTCTTGTATTTCATATATCAGTCCATTGATATACCTAGTTGTTGTTTCATCCTCATTCTCTTTCTATCCAACCTTGATGTTCAATTTGTAAAATTCCTCTGTGTATTCCTTCACTGATAAGATTTTTCATCTCAGGTTCTGCAATCTTCTGAATAGATTGATTTGATAGTCCTTTGGGATAAATTTTTCTTTTAGCTTGGCTACCATCCTATCCTAGATTTTAATTTGCTGCTTTCCCTTGCATCTGCGATCAAATTGCAGGTCGTCCCACCATAGTGCTGCATGACCCTTCAGTCTTGTAACTGCATGCTTCAACATCTTGTCTTCTTCGATATCTTCGTAATTGAAGTAATTTTTCATAGCTTGTACCCAATACAACAATTATTCAACTTCTAAATTGCCTTCATACATTTGTACCTCTATTTTTTCCCTGGCTCCTATTCTTGAAACAAATTTCAATAAGCAGTCTTTTGCAACATCCTCTGCTACATCTTCTTCGATCTCTATCTCTTTTCTTTCAGCCTCACTGATATCTCTAATGTTTGGTGCTCTCCTCTGCGTTGTTTCCATGGTGTTCAATCTCATTCTAAGTCGCCTCATTTATTCTTCCATTTATAGATTCGTTCTTCATCTTCTGGGTGGCATGATTCCACTGCCTCGCCTTCTAATGTCTATAAACAAAATCAACTATTGATACCACTAATGATATCAATTTATCTCCTTTCTCCTTTTTCTATTGTCTGCAAACAAATTCAATAGCTCTAATACCACATGATGCAACCCCCCTACTCTCCTTTGGGCTATGCGACCTCTCGGTCAAGGATATTCGATTCTGTGAGAAAAAATGGCTCTTTGGAACCTTTATGGTCTCACTCTATAATTGAACACATGCTCTTTCGGCCTTTTGGTATAGGTCCTATGGGACCTGCAATATATCCCTTCGCGTTGCTGAACTGTCGTGTTTCAAGCGCTAGCCCCTTCCTGGATGTGATCTTGGGCTATAAACTCATGTAAAACACATGATTGCGGGGTGGCAAAAAGTGGTTTTAGACCACACCATTTTTCTCCCCGCAATTCACCATCAATCACCACATGTCCCTTTTTCAATACCGTGGTTTCAATTGTGGCCCGCTCTCAAATTTTTAAAACTCGAGCTTCTTCTGACCCTGCAATTGAGAGTGATTGTTGATCTCACGATATCAGATGAGGCCTCTCAATCAATGACTCAGATCTGCCCCTTTCAAATCAATGGATCAGATCTACCCCTTTCAAATCAACGATCGTGATTTGCTTCGCAATTTGGATTTCAGAGTTTTCAACTCTCAAACCTTACTTTCTCCGCAATGACGAATCTCCTACCACGTGCCCTCCTCAATCAACGACCCTAACCATTTCAGGATTTCGGACTTCAGAGATATGAACTCTCAACTTTTACCTTCCCCCAATTTCTTTTATCCGAAGCTTACGATCCACTGACGCGTGTCTTCGGTAGATCGACGACTGCGATCCCTTTGGGTCTTCGGACTTTGGAAAAATAAAATCTCAACTTCCACCTCCCCTCGAAGTGTGCAGATTTCTACCACGTGTTCTCTTGAATCAAACAACCGAGTTTCACTTTGGATCCTTACTCGGAGTCTACATATTTCTACCATGCATCCCTCTGAATCTGACAGTCCAGATTCACTTCGGACCTTCGGGTTTCAGAAGTTTCAATTCTCAACTGAAACCCAAATGCGTTTATCTAAAGCTTGCGATCCATCACCACATGTCCTTATGGATCTAAAGATCCAGATTCACTTTAGGCTTTGAGGTTCGAGAGTTTCAACTCTCAACTGAAACTCTCGAAGCGAGTTTTCCCGAATCCTCTGATCTATTGACACGTATCTCCTGGTGACCAACAATCGAGATCTACTTTGGTTGTTTCACCTCTTCCTTATCAAAAAACTTTCGGAGTTGTGGATCTGGTGCCACCTGTCCTTCTTAATGATGGATGGTCCCAAGTCACTTCGGGAGTTCAGGACTTTTATAGTCCGCTCTCCTCTATTCTTTAAGAGACTTAAATCTCACACACCTTATCCAAATCCAACAATCTGGAATGATCCCACTCCCTCCTGGACAAATCTTGATCGATAATTCATGAGGCCTTCAGAGCTTCACCCTCCTCCTAAGATTTCTCCTCTCTATCTCTTCTGAGATTTATCCCCTTGATGTTTTTGATCTCCCACACACTCCTTGCATTCTTGGGCTCTCGACAAACTCAGATCGAAGGATTTATTTGGAAGAAATTCTTCCCGCACTCCTTGCGCTCCTTTGTTCTGGTTCTTCTACACTTAGTCATTCCTTGACGCTGTGCACTCCTTTCACTTGGTGTAAGTTCGTGTTGTTCCTTCTGAACTCTTGTGAGTCAATTTAAGACTCTGATGACACACTCCTTGTGTATGATATGCACACCTTGCATACGAGTTTCAGAAGAGAAACAATCGAAACTTATCCAGTTTCGTCACAAATTCACATGATCAATTATAACAACCATACATAAACGAAAATGAGCTAAAGCACATACATAATATATATTCATTCAATCACACATCAAAATGAACATTGTCCAAGGAATTGGAACAATTATGTCTGCTCTATTCATTCATGAAATAAAGTTACATAGTATTACAGTTCTTCACTGCGTCTTTCTTCTACTCTATTACTCTACTCTTCTCTTCTTTCCATAATCTCTAATATCTTTCTTATCTCTTATCTACTCTTTGATACAATACAATAAAGCTATCTAAGGAGTGGCTCCTCGAGCTCTTCTCCATCCTGTCTGCAACCTATCCTATCAGGTTCTAGCGGTTACCTACTCTGTCCTATTACAATAACTATCAGCTATTACTCGATAAGGGATCCCACTCCCTATCTACAACTCCTTATAACCATATAAGACTTTTACTAACAAGATATATTTAAAAACGTTGTTTCCAAAATATCTCAACAACTCGTTTATTTCTGAGTTAAATGTTGATTTGAAATTCTATCATGCTGAGATGTCATATCTTTGCCTCCACGCTTGCTCCTTTGAATTTGAAGGCGATGCTCCTGCATCACATAGTCTGGATGGCCTCTAGTCTACTTGGATCAATCCTTACCCATTCTGCTGATACAAAATGTCCCAACAACTTGCCTTCTTTCATAGAAAACAAAGACTTATTAGGATTGAGAGATAGCCCAAGCTTTCTACACTTCAAGAAAAATTTCTTCAAATGATGATAATGTTCCTTATCAGATCTAGAGAAAAATGTAATGTCATTCAGATAGATGACCACAAGCTTGTCCTTCTCCCCAATGAAGGAAATATCCATTTCTTGCTGAAAGGTTTCTCCTGCATTCATGAGACGAAAGGGAATTTTAGCATACATGAATTTTCTGTAAGGAGTAGTGAAAGTTGTCTTCTCTCTATCTTCAGGTAGGACAAAGATCTGATTGTATCCTGAGAAGCCATCAATCATAGACATCCTTGCTGAACCAGTCACTATCTATAAAATATGTTCCATATTAGGCAAGGGATAGTTATCTTTTTTGGAACTTCTGTTAACATTTTTTAAATCAACACAAAGTCTGATTTAAATATTCTTTTTCCTCACAGGTGTTATCACATGAAAGCATCTAGGGTCGTAGGTGACAACCATCAGCACACAGAGAAGAAAAAGGTAAATACAATGGGATTTTTCCTTGCACATTTTTGATGTGGCACTATCTCTAAACGCATATGGAAGGACTCCAAAGTTAGTGAGAAGATACAAGTTTTGCAGGGGCACTAAAAGTAGCCGACGTGCCCATAAATCGACTCCCCTCCAAATTGACGGTCGCTAGTCATATCAGGGCCGCAACAAGCGCAGACGTTAAAATATCGAAACCATGGTTTCAAGGGGAGGCGACATGTCAGAAGGAGGTGCATATTAGGCCTGAAAGTGGTGAAAGTCCAAACCACTTTTCCCGGCCTCGATATGAACATGTGCATATGATGCTCTATCCCGGGTCGACATGTGGCTGCCAGAAAGTTGTCTCACTGCACTCAAATCCCAAGGAGGGGTCAACTAGTGAGCAAGGTTTGACTCCCATAACCTCAACGCCCAATCCAATTGTGACAGGTGGTCTTTTGTGGATCGTTTGTCTCGTTGCACTCTAATACCGATGAAGATTCAATTAATGAGGTAATGGCTGGTAGCTGAAACATCAGCTCAAACCATAAATGTAAGGCTCGATAGTTATGGCCAAGGAGGCCAGATTTTCAGTAAGGTATAACGATGGTCAGTTTTATGCATGTCCTCACTGAACTTGGTTTGCGTTTGACAGAGGGAAACATGCCCAGTCTGATAGAGAACTGCTCAGATGTAAAGCTTTGAATGGCATTGCCAGATCATACTCCTGGCAGTTGTGGACTGGTCTAAGTATAAATAGATCAGTTTGATATTTTGTTAAGGGGGTTAACTAGTTGAGAAGAGCTCTCTATTTTGTAATATTTTGATGCCAGAACTATGCTCTGGTTAGGTATCAAATTTGAAACTTTCACATTAATAGAAGTCAACTTCTCTCATCTCTTTGTAAAAACTGTGCTAAAACACTTGGGCATGGAGGATCCAGTTAAGGGTTTTAGTTCTATTGTAGTGTAGGTTTGATTACAATATCGCTGTAACCGATTTTAGTCAGTTTCCTTGTTACCTTACTTGCCCTTATGCTGAAAGGCTCGAGCATGGAGGATCTAGTAGAGTTGGTGTAGTTGCACGATAATGTAGGTTTGATTATTACACTGCTGTGACATATTTAAGTGTCTAAAACTTTAGTTCAAGAGTACTCTTGAATATGAGTTTTTCTTCACCAAGCTACTTGAAAGCCAGATGCCTATAGTAGTCTTGTTCACTTATCTCACTAAGTCTTCCTTCTTCTCATACTTAAACTCAAATCATTGAATGAACTTAATGAGGCCCTCACTTCCCTATGCATTTCCTGTATTAAAATCATTCTTGTACTGCGTTTTTTCCATTTGACATCCATTCATAAAACAAACATCCACCAAATATTCTGATGGGTACTGGGCTTATCCTCTCACAGTATGAGGGTGAATCTCAGTGCTAACATTCTTGGTTCCGTTGCCAAGGATGGAAATGAAGAAATATTCCTTGGGAGAATGACAACGTTCAGATCTGATATTTGATGGTGAACAAAGACCAGACACATTCGTACTGCATATCATTCACCTGACGACTCGATGGTTAAAGAATCCAGTGGTGACTCCATAGTTTTAAGAATTCATATTTTCAAATGCAAGCCATTTTGGCTTGGAGGTTTTCTGCTTTTAAATTCTCTCCTGTTCCTAATTTTCCAAATGTTGTTCCTACTATGGATGAATGGGGTGATTTTTTTCCTAGATTTAGAGAACATAGAGATGACAACCCTACAGAGCATCTGCTTGAGTTTCATGAACTCATGCATCAGTGGGAAATATATCATTAGGATGTATTAATGAATATGTTCATGTACTCATTAGAAGGAGATGCTCGTAAGTGGTATCAATCCTTGCCCCCTGCTAGCATCTCCTCCCTGGAATAGTTTCATGCAACTTTCAATATGCATTGTCAAAAGTTTTATTGCTCTGAGTTAATTTTTCATAGCTGTTGTAAGGAGTATAAAGACTGTGTTCATGATATAGTTGATTCTTATGAAGGCTGTGAGAATGAAGGAGATTCCTTAGATGTAGAATCAGTTTCTTCTCTCCCTTGTTCATCTGCATCCGATGAAAACTGTGTTTGTTGTCTCAGTAAGGAAAGTGCATAAATTGAGTATGGTCTGGAAGCTGATATTCTTTGTATCCCTGTCTCTAAAAATCCTAGATATGAACAACCTAATTTTGACTCATATGATGATGATGAGATATTTCTTCCTGGGTTAGATCTTGAAAGGCAACTTGTGTTTAGTTATGGAGAGAAGTTTTCTCTTGTTGAGTAGAAGTTACCTCTTGACATGTCATTCAAAGATCCTCCTTTATTTGATCATTTTGGAGACAATGACGAAGATGCTGAGGTGTTTGTTGAAGAGAAAGGCATTAACATCCATCCTTCTAATGAAAGTGAAAGTTTTTACCAAGAGCAACATGATAAAGATAAAGAACCAACCATTGATATACATGAGGTTATTTCTTGTCATCAACTAGAAGATGTTATCAGAGCAGACAAAGGAGAAGTGAACCAACAACCTGCTGTTAGGACCTTATAATGTACCTTTTTTCTATCATTACATCATTTTCCCACTCATATTTAAGCCTAAATTATCACCTTAATCCATTTTTCCAAAGGTATATAACGTTTCTTCTCTTTGCTATATGTTTAATTTGTTTTACATGTAATTTTACATTACTCTTATACTTAGCCATTAATCGGAAATATATAGTTGCTAAAACAGTTTGAAGACTACAGTTAATATATCGTTGCTGCTTGAAGACCATGTTGCTGAAACAATCAAACATTACGCAAATCCCGTTGCTGAAACAGTTCGTGATTTGTGATGCTGAAACAACATTTCACATACAACAGTAACAAGAAGGAGCTGTTACACTGGCCGCAACAAGCTGTACCTTAAGCCAACACCATTACAACCATCGGTGCTGCTTGAAGACTACGTTGCTGAAACAGTCAAATAGTACGCAAATCCTGTTGCTGAAACAGTCTGTGATTTGCGATGTTGAAACAATATACAACAGTAACAAGAAAAGACAAATAAATGAGCTGTTACACTGGCCGCAACAGTTGTACCTCAAGCCAACACCATTACAACCACTATAACAACATTTTTCTCTGGAAGATCAGAATATCCTATTCCAACATAGAAGATTAGATCAGACTAAGAATAGGATTTGTATGTACACATGTAATTTTATGCTTAATTGTATTAAGTAGATTCTCCTCTTTAAATAGGGGAGACATCAACATTAGAAAGGAGATTACGAAAGGCTTAGCTAGAGGCGAATTACAGAGAAGGAGCGTGTTCACTTTGGATATTGTAACTTGTCATATTTGACAGATGAATAAAAGATCATTCTGAGCATTCCTTCTTAATTCCTTTTATTTATGGGGAATCTTGTGAGAAGGAAAGGGCCCACCTTCTTCACAAGAT
>ML782477.1:254682-266879 GCA_009831015.1 Picea engelmannii | reverse complement strand
TACTTTTGTCCATACTGATCACTCAACTATCAAATATTTAATGAACAAATCTGTCACAAATGCTCGAGTCACTAGATGGTTACTATTATTACAAGAATTTGATATTACAATTGTAGATAGACCAAGAAAAGAAAATGTAGTTGCTGATTTCCTTTCTCAGTTAACACCTGATGATAATAATCCAGTAGATGATTCCTTTCCTGATGAATATTTATTTGCAGTATCTGCTCACTCACCATGGTATACAAACATCGCTAACTATTTGGTTGCAGGGAAGTTACCACCACACTTATCCCACTAAGAGAAAAGAAGAATCATTCAACAAAGTGCTTGGTATAGCTGGATAAGTGGGTGTCTTTTCCACACAGGACTTGATCAAGAAATCTGAAGATGCATTAGAGAAGACGAGGTTTATGATTTACTAAAAGCTTGTCATGATGACCCTTGTGGAGGGAATTTTGCTGATAAAAGAACAACACATAAATTCTTACGATGGGTTATTATTGGCCCTCACTTTTTAAAGATGAAAAGAAATATGTTCGGGCCTGTGATAACTGTCAAAGAATGGGTCAACCTAATCATAGAGATGAAATGCCATTAAATCCCCAGGTAGTACTCGAACCATTTGAAAGATGGGCCTTAGACTTTGTAGGACCCATTAACCCTCCATCCAATCAAAAAGTTTATATAGTGGTCTGCACAGATTATATGACCAAATGGGTGTAGGTTAAAACACTCCATAGAGCTACTGAAGAAGTTGTTCTATATTTTTTATTTGAAGATATGTTTATCAGATTTGGAGTGCCTAGAGAATTAGTCACAGATGGAGGACCTCCTTTCACTTCTCATGGTTTTAAAGCCATCATTCAAAAATATCATATTCATCATAGAAAGACTACACCATACCACCCCCAAGACAATGGACAGGTGGAAAGCACAAATAAAGTAATAGAAGCCATTCTTACAAAAACAGTGAAGGAAAACAGAAAGGATTGGTCTCAAAGGCTCCCTGAAGCATTATGGGCTTACAAAACTACCTGGAGAAATACTACAGGATTCTCCCCCTATGAATTAGTTTATGGAAAAAGTGTTGTCTTTCCTATAGAATTTGAAATCAAAACCTTAAGGATTGCTTTAGCTTTTAACCTTGATTTGACTAATGCACAAACAACCAGGTTGTAGCAGCTTAATGAATTGGATGAAAAAAGACTAGATGTCATTCACCAGACAACTATGATTCAACAACAAAGAACAAAATGACATGATAAAACCATCAAGCATAAGCAATTCAAAAAAGGTAATTGGCCTTTATTGTATGATTCTCGGTTTAAAGAATTTCAAGGGAAACTACAGACAAGATGGCTAGGACCTTACGAAGTGGACATTGTTTTCCCCAATGGAATAGTAAGGCTCCTCACAATTGATGACTCTAAAACACTGTTAATAGTGAATGGTCATAGGCTCCTTCTGTACCAGCACCCCATTTCCAAAGAAGATTTTAAAGCCACATGTGTGGCAGATTCACATTATCTCTTTTTAGAGGAGCCTCTTGCCCCTCATTGCAATTAATTTTTCTGAATTTAATTTATTTTACTAATAATCTCTGTCAAGGAATGGCATGTTACAATGGATTATTTTGCAGATTCTCGATCCATAAAAGGCCTACCAAGAAAGGACAATATTACTACAAGTAGATCCAAGCTTCATTTTGTGAAGCATTGCTCCCTCTTTCTTCAATCCATTCATCTTCACTTCCCATTCAAACATCCCCATCATTCATCCTTCTTTATTTTCTTTCGTTTCCATTCCCTTTCCACATTTTTCCATTGCTGAAACACCACTGTTCAACAACATTTTCCTCATTTTTCCATTACTGAAACACCACTATTCAACAACATTCTCCTCATTTTCCCCATTGCCAAAACACCACTGTTCAACAACATTTTCCTCATTTTCCCATTGCTGAAACACCACTCTTCAACAACATTTTCCTCATTTTCCCCACTTCCGAAACACCACTGTTCAACAACATTTTCCTCATTTTCCCCACTGCCGAAACACCACTGTTCAACAACATTTTCCTCATTTTCCCCATTGCTGAAATACCACTCCTCAGCAACATTTTTCCTCATTTTCCCAATGCTGAAACACCACTCTCTAGCAACATTTTTTGCCATTTTCCCCGCTGTTGAAACACCATTTATTCAGCAGTATTTTCCATTGTTAAAACATCACTCTTCAACAAACATTTTTCCATTCTTTTCCTCTTGCTGAAACACCACTTTTTCAGCATTTCCTGTCAATAAAAACATCTTTTTTCAGCTCTTTCGTTCTCACTTCTCCTATTTTCATACTACATTCTGTCCTTTCACTACCTTCTCTCATGATTAAACAAACCCCTGATACAATTTCTCTCATAAATCCAAAGTCTCTCCCATGGTTACTGCAGATCTATTACGGATAGGCACTATATTTTTCGAAGTATGAATCAAAGGTAAAGATGAGGTATGTAAACTTTATATGTAATACAATTGAACTATGGCTAATGAGAAGATCCCGATTCATTATTATCATTCACTTAAAATCACTATTTTAGACATAGTTGGGGGGGGGGGGGAATATCGAAATTTTATGCCATCATTTCACACGAACCGACTACCGTCACTTCTTTTTACCCATTTTTTTTTTCACCATCATTTGCATGCCCTCATCTGCAAAACTTACTCTATCTGGGTGCGGTTACATGACTCTCTGACTATGCATTCTACTGAGATGAATAGCTATGGGAGGTCCTGTTATACGATACAAACCCACCACGACAACCCTGCTAGAATTGTATCCAGAAGTCTACCAAATCTTTCAGCAGGCAGGCTGGCTGGGTTATTTTCAGAGGCTCCAGGGATTTGATCAACAACAGGTTCTTCAATTTGCTTGGAATCTCCAACAAGACCATTCTATTGTTTAAGGGGTTCGGATTCCAGTCATAGAAGATGATATCACACAGGTTTCGGGTCTTCCCGTCACTGGCATTCGCTGGTTTAGCTGCAAACACATTATCCTTAATGCCCAACAGGATTTTCTCTTGCCAGGAGAACAAGTTGAGCCTAAAGGCTGGGGTGTTCGACTTAGCTCGTTGCCGCCTCCTTGGCTGAAAGTTGCAGAGTTTCTCAAGCACTACCTTACCTGTGAAGGCCGATACTAGGTAATTTACCAGTCCGACTTTGTCTTGTTATCTCATTTACGACATGCTAGACTGGTCAATATTCCTTACTATCTACTTGGATGTCTTAGAAACATGTCGCATTATTGTAAATAGGCTAAAAATCCCATCCTTTCCCTCACCCATCATCGTCTCGTTCAATTACTCATCCAAAAGGGTTTTTCCCAACAAAACCCTCTCCTAAACAATCCACCCATAAACCCTCAGTAAGTTGCTAAACATCCTGAAAACCCTCATGAAGAGCAACCACAAAACCTTCCTGACCTTCCGAAAATACCTATTAATCTGCCTACAGATCCAATTGATCCAATTCCTTCCACCATATCAAGTTCGCCCCATAATTTACCAGAATCATCTACTCCTACTGTTCATATCCTTAGCGATGATTCTGAAATAGATAAACTTGATAACCCTCCCTACCCCATCACTGAGGAAAAACCCACTCGCAGAAGAAAGAGGCAAACCCATACACCTCTACCCTCCCAAACCCTAGAACTTTTACTTGTTCAACCCACGGGCACTGAAACACAAGAACCAAAATCCCAAGATGCCATGACATCATTTTCTTTACATCAAGTAGCTATCACACAAGAACCAACTACTCATTCAGTAGCTGTCACACAAGAACTAGCTACTTATTCAGTAGCTGAAACACAAGAACCAACTATAGCTGTTACACAAGAACCAACTACAGCTGAATCACAAGAGCCAACTACAGCTGAATCACAAGAACCAACTGTTGACTTCATTCATGAAATACAAGAATAAGATGCCCAGGGTGCTACAACAGTAGTTGTCATACAAGAACTAGCTACTCATTCAGTAGCTGAAACACAAGAACCAGCTATAACTATCACACAAGAACCAGCTACAGCTGAAACACAAGAACCAGCTGCTGACTTTATTCCTGAAGTTCAAGAATCACATGCCCAGGGTGCTGAAACACTATTTTCTTTACATCAAGTAGCTTAAACACAAGAATAAACTGCTGATTTTGTAGCCGCTCCACAAGAACCAACTACCGAGGCTGTGACCGTTACACAAAAACTAGTCACCCCTCTTGATACACTAATGACAGATCAACAACCAGAACCAACAATGGATTCTCTCTTACAAGAGAATGAGTTTCTAAGATCAAAACTGGAAGCTTACAAGCAAGAGATGGTAATGGCAAAGGAAGCCTATGACATGGAACTTAATTTGTATACCTTGGCTCACATAGCGGCCATGGCAGAGAAAAACACAAAAGATGATCAGTATAGAGAGTATATGTGCAGCCAATGTGGGGATATTTATGATAAAGCATGCTACAAAGTGGTTCAAATTCCAATACCTGGAGCTTCCCCTACACCTACGACTTTTGCAATTAAAAAAGAGGAACACCCTACTATTACACAAGAACCAGTAGGACCTTCAAAAATTCCAAAAAGCAAAGCTAATCTACAGGAACCCTGGCCTACAACAACTGTTAAATCCGAAGCCCCTGTTTTCATTAGTAAAGCTGTTCAAACTCTGCTCGCTGATGAAACTGCCCCTCCTGTCAAGATCAATACCCCTACTCTTGTGGAACAAGCCACTCATAGTCTACCGCGGCCTACCACTTACGATGCTGAAACACAAACTTTGCCTATTGATGAACCTGCCCCTCCTGGCAAGACCAATACCCCTACTCTTGTGGAACAAGCCACTCAGACTCTACCTCAGCCTACCACTTGTGATGCTGAAACACAAACTCAACTATGGAATGAGCAGGTAATAATGGACAAATGGAAAAAGGAGTCTACTATTACACAGGACAAAAGTTTGCAGGAGCACATACTACTTTGGCTGAACCACATTTATTCAAACTAGGAAGCTTTGGAGAAAACATGCCAAGAATCTCATGCCCATAAGAAGAAGAATGAAGAGTTAAAAGGAAAATTGCTCCTGATGTTTGATTTGGTACAAAAATTGTTGGCTGCTAGGAAACCATCCTCAAATTACTCTCTTTTCCTTATAAAACGACTTACATTTTTTAGATTAAATCAATCAAAGAAGGAAGACCCTATGCAGTGCTCAAACCAAAAGATTTTGTTCAAACTTTTGCAGAAGCCTCTACTATTGATCAACATCTATTATGTGAGGTATATCTTCATAATGAGGCCATCCCTGAGAACAGACAACTTAATCTTAAACCTCTTGTTGGTGATATCTAGATTCGGGCACTCGTCTCCTTCCTTACCAACCAGATTACGTGGTAGAATGATTTTCTAGCTGCCAAGCATAATGAAGATAACCGTCTCCTCTGGATACGGCCAGAACCACAGAATGCTGCCACCTTTGTTGCAAAATATTACCAATTTTTGAAGAAACTAGGGATGACTCAATACATAAGGCAACTACAGGCAACAATACTTCAGGATTGTCAATAGTTTATTAAATCCACAGAGACTGCTACCCTAAAAGAAAATAACATGTTTTGGCAACAATCTTCTAAGAAAAGGTAGGAGCAGAATTCCTTTAGTCCTACCAATCTTGAGACAACAATCTCTCCGGTACCTAGTTACATAAAATGTGTCTAGCATTGTGCTGAAAATTGGATAGGTAATCAGTTCCATTTTCCCATTCTGTGGATGCCAGCAGAGAAGTATCAAGTTGATCATAAGTTGCCCAAGAATATTGAAGCAATAGCCTGACAAAGGCTACAATGTGTTCAAGGATTCAGAGCCCCAACAGACAGTACCTTCTACAACTACTGCTTAAGTAATTTTCACGCTCAGAGTCGGTATCCGGATTCTGATTCAGATTGAAGTTGCCTAAGGACATGCAACCTTTTTAGTTGGGGGGGATGTTAGGACCCTATAATGTACCTTTTTGCTCATAATTTTTGCTATCATTACATCCTTTTCCCATTCATATTTAAGCCTACATTATCACCTTAATCCATTTTTCCAAAGGTATATAACCTTTCTTCTATTTGATATATGTTTAATTTGTTTTACATGTAATTTTACATTACTCTCATACTTAGCCATTAATCAGAAATATATAGTTGCTAAAACAGTTTGAAGACTACAGTTAATATATCGTTGCTACTTGAAGACCGTGTTGCTGAAATAGTCAAACAGTATGCAAATCCTGTTGCTGAAACAGTCCATGATTTACGATGCTGAAACAACATTTCACATACAACAGTAACATGAAGGAGCTATTACACTGGCCGCAACAAGCTGTACCTTAAGCCAGCACCATTACAACCATCGTTGCTACTTGAAGACCACGTTGCTGAAACAATCAAACAATACACAAATCCTGTTGCTGAAACAGTCCATGATTTGCGATGCTGAAACAATATACAATAGTAACAAGAAAAGAAAAAATAAAGGAGCTGTTACACCAACCGCAACAGCTATACCTCAAGCCAGCACCATTACAACCACTGTAACAAAATTTTGCTACGGAAGATCAGAATATCCAATTCAGCATAGAAGATTAGATCAGACTAAGAATAAGATTTATATGTACACATGTAATTTTATGCTTAATTATATTAAGCGAATTCTCCTCTTTAAATAGGGGAGACATCAACATTAGAAAAGAGATTACGAAAGGCTTATCTAGAGGCGAATTATAGAGAAGGAGCGTGTTCACTTTGGATATTGTAACTTGTCATATTTGACAGATGAATAAAAGATCATTCTGAGCATTCCTTCTTAATTCCTTTTATTTATGGGGAATCTTGTGAGAAGGAAAGGGCCCACCTTCTTCACAAGATTCACCCATTAGTTTCTGTAGTGTGTTAGTATTTTTTTTATCTATACCTTGTTAAAACTCCGTTTCCGCTGATTATTACATCATTTTCATACAATTCATTCCTAGGTAATTGTTAATCATTTTGATTGGTAATTTTGTTTGCAGAATGAGTTTATGAAAGTGTGATAGTCAGAGACAGGTGCTAAAGATTCCTACTTTGGGGAATAGGGTCTTGTTCTCTGTTACAGAATAGTTAGCCTTCGATACTTGTTAATCATTTTGATTGGTAATTTTGTTTGCAGAATGAGTTTATGAAAGTGTGATAGTTAGAGACAGGTGATGAAGATTCCTACTTTGGGGAATAGGGTCCTGTTCTCTGTTACAAAATAGTCAGTCTTCTTTGCAGTGTGCTGAAAGGTTCATTTTTCCTAGGTTGCTATTTCTTAATGTAATCCAGGATTCTTCTGATAATTATTTCCTTTTGAATCTTAAAACTCTATAATAGATAGATTGCTTTCATTGTAATTCAAGGTAGAACTTCATTATGTTCAAGGCAAGGTGTGATTAGTGTAACTTTTACTACAACTTTGGATTTCTTTTGAGATTGAGCATATATAGTGTGTGATTGCTTTTGAAATAAACATACTTCCCTGGGTTGACAATTTATGTGACACTTGATTGTTTTAATTAATAAGCAATTATAGTGACCAACACCTGCATCAAACTTTCAATCACCAATGCTTGCCACATACATTCAACCATATGTGAGAAATTGTAAAGTAGAGAAAGCTTTCTGTTATCAATCTAGTAGGTTTTATCCCCTATTTTATGATTCAGTGGGGGAGTACATGGAATTGAATTTTCTCCATGTATTGAAGCCTCCAAGATTTGTCTTATCTTCAACATTAGGAGGAAATCTAAAGAAGGTAATTAATTTACTGTAACATTTTCATTATCCTTTGCTGATTAATGACAGAGTAAGGAAATTTTCCGTTAGAAAGTTACTTGGGTGGCTATGGTGGAAGTTTGCTTTCACCTAGCACATTGCAAAAAGTCAGTTAGTCTAGGATTGTACATAAATAATCTCATTCTGGAGCATGTGTGTTTTATTTCTTTTCAAATAGATAGTGTACATATCAACTTGTGGTCCTCAATAGGATGTTTTTTGAGCTTGACTCCATAACCCAAAAAGCTAGGCACTGGAACTGCACGTTCTTGGCAGCTCACAGGGAGCATGCCATCCCCTATGGAACCAATGTTATCACATAAAAGCATCCAGGGTTGCAGGTGACATCCATCAGCGCATAGAGCAGGAAAAGACAATTACAATGGTGTTTTTCCCTGCACATTTTCGATGTGGCGATATCTCTAAATGAAGATGGAAGGAATCCAAAGTTAGCGGACGGATAAAAGTTTAGCAGGGGAACTAAAAGTATCTGGCGTGCCCAGATCTCGATTCCCCTCCAGATTGACGGTCGCTAGTCATATCAAGGCTGCAACATGCACGGATATTAAAATCCAAAGGGTGGGTCGATATCGAAATCGTGGTTTTGCGGGGAGGCGACGTGTCGGAAGGAGGTGCATATCGAGCCCAAAAGTGGTGAAAATACAAAACAATTTTCGTGGCCTCGATATGCACATGTGCGTATAACGCCCTATCCTGAATCGACAAGTGGACGCCCGACAATTGTCCCACCGCACTCTAATCCCAATGAGGGGTCAACCAATGAGTGAGGGTTGAATCCCATAACTTCAGTGCCCAATCGTTTCACTCTAATATTGATGAAGATCAGTTAATGAGGCAGTGGTTGGTAGCTGAAACATCAACTCAGCCCATAAATGTAAGGCTTGATAGTTATGGCCAAGGAGGCCGGGCTGTCAGTAGGGTACAATAATGGTCGGTTTTCTACAGGTCCTCGCTGAACCTGGTTTGCGTATGATAGAGAACTGATCAGATGCAAAGCTTTGAATGGCATTTCCAGATCGTACTCCTGGTAGTTGTGGACTGATCTAAGTATAAACAGATTAGTTTGATATTTTGTTAAGGGGGTCAACTGGTTGAGTAGAGCTCCCTATTTTGTAATATTTTGATGCCAGAATTGTTCTTTGGTTATGTATCAAATTTGAGACTTTCTCATTAATAAAAGTCATATTCTCTCATCTCTTTGTAAAAACTGTGCTAAAACACTCGAGCATGGAGGATCTAGTCGAGGGTTGTAGTTCTATTGTAGTGTAGGTTTGATTACAATATCACTGCAACCAGTTTTAGTCATTTTCCTTGTTACCTTACTTCCCCTTATGCTGAAAGGCTAGGGAATGGAGGATCCAGTCGAGTTTTTGTAGTTGCATGATAATGTAGGTTTGATTATTACATTTCTATGCCATATTTCAGTGTCCAAAACTTTAGTTCAAGAGTTCTCTTGAATCTGAGTTTTTCTTCGCCAAGCTGCTTGAAAGTCGGATGCCCATAGTAGTCTTGTTCACCTATCTCACTAAGTATTCCTTCTTATCATATTTAAACTCAAATCACCGACTGAATTTAATGAGGCCCTCACTTCCCTATGCATTTCCTGCCCAGTTCCTGTATTAAAATCATTCTTGTACTGAGTTTTTTCCATTTGACCTGCATTCATAAAACTAACATCCACCAAATATTTTGATGGGTACTGGGATTATCCTCTCATAGTCTGAGGGTGACTCTCAGTGCTAACAATAGGGACTAGGTTTGCCACCCACTTAGAGTACCTTAAAGGTATGATGATCTTAACATCAGGCAGTTTCTTGACTTCCTTTTCCATAATAGGCAACAACATGGGATTTGTCTGTCTAAGTTTCTGCCTAAATGGCTTGGTCTCATCCTTAAAAGGGATTGTTTGTTTAATTATTATTGTATCATAAGTTTGTAGATCTTCATATTTCCAAGAAAATATATTATCAAAGTCTAATAACTTCACATACTCAACCCTTTTCTCCTTTGATAAACTGCAAGACAATTTGACATATTTGGGATTTTCCTCGGTACCTAAGTTGCATTCTATCACATCATCTTCTTCATTTGAACCTTTAGCCTTCACAACAACATTCTTTCTGTCAAATAATCTCTCTAAGGGGACCAATCCCTTTGGAATATGGTTACTGGGTAGTTGGACAATCTTGTGGTCTACAATTTTATTGAGGAAAATATCAACATGAGGGCTTTTTGTATCATCATAATCTTGATCAATGTGAAGAGAAGAAAACTCTTCCACTGTTTCCAGAAATCTCTTAATCTCAAGATCATCCTTAAATACCTTCCAATGTTTGATATTGTCAGGTATAGAGGATCTATACTTTACTTCCACATCATATTTGAGCTTGGGGAGAAAAGGGATTTTAAATTTACTTCCAGAAACAACCAAAGAATTTGCCATAACATTTTCTTCTCTTGGAACAAAAGAAATATTAAAAGATAAGAAAAAAATACCAATAAGATCCCAAACTTCATTTCTGTCCTGTTGATTAATTGGGTTGGTTGTCATTGATGTCAACTCTTGAAGAAATTCCAGTAGCAAATTCCGGTATCACAAAGGTTTGGGTAATGGACCCAATTTTGTTTGATGGATAATGGTATGAGTTTTGATATATTTGCAGGTAAGACTATTCTATATGGATAGTACATGTCATTCCATTTCTGGTGGTATGTGGAACTGTTGGTAGCCAAATCACATTTTTCCATTGTCTTATAAGCTGCCTACGCCAATGTTTTGCAAACATCGATTTTTCGTCGCAATTTTCAAATGAATGACACTTTTATTCTTTGCGCCTTTTGCATGCTTATTTTCATTTTGTTTTCACGACTGTAAGCGTGAAAAAATTGGTCTTTCGAAGCCGCATTAGAATCACTATTTAAACTGTCGTTATCTTTCTTGTCAATATGCCTATTTCACTTGCATTTCGTTTATCGCTATGTAGTTTGCAAAAGCCCTTTCGTTCTATACTCATTGGACATTCTTGTATTGATTGTGTGACTTGGTTTCATTAAGTTTGGAAGGCATTGGCATTTGGATTTTCATTTTATTGGACCTACTTGACCATTGGTTTCATGAAAATACATAGGGGTTATGATAAAATCCTTCATATGTATCTTTTTATATAATGCGTATGTTCGTGTTTTCATAACTATTGGTATGTTGATTATATAAAGACCCATCGACACATTGGTTAAACTATTGATATGAGTTGGATTCAGATTATAATTGCTGCTCTGTTTGATTTTAAATTTAAAAAATGAGTTGGTCAACCTGGGTTATCTCTATCAAAATCGGTTATAATTTGTTTGAATGGAACGATGTAGATCAAAATCAATCGATCTTGTTTGCCCAATTTGTAATAACAAGCGATCATGAATTCTGTTACCAATTATTTGATCCTGTTATGGTTTCATTTGAATTGATTTTCGTGCCAGCTAGAATCGATCCATGCAGTTATAACGATTTGAAATGATCTGGTTGGATTCGATCGAATCTCCTATTGATAAGACAACATAACGATTTCCCACGATTTGTTTGATAACATTGGTTTTAATTGGATATCAAATGATTTCATAACTATTTGATTATGATTCTGTTCGTTCGATTTTGTGGTAACAAAAGAACAAAGTACGTGTATTTCTATGATCATTTGATTGATCTTGATCCTGTTTGATTTCGAATGGTATAACAATTTCAACTTCAGTGATTCATTTTCAAATAGTTATTGGATGTTAATTGAATTTAATTCTTTAAAAGATCTTCAATCGATTTTAATGCTGATTCTGTGTCTTATTTAGACCAACTACAGAATCGCAATATTTTGTAGCTAGTCTATAGAATTAGATTTTTATTATTTTATTAATAATGGATCCTTCTAAATTGTCCATTTTTGTCCCTTTTCAGGTAAATTCGAATTGCATGGGATATGTTGGACAGGCTAGGGGAATATTTGTGTATTTTAGTTTTTTAGATTCCTAGTTTAGTTAAACTAGGGATATCTGTCCAGATTTATGTAAACAGTTTTGATAACTTCCACAGGGAGGTTTTACCCTGTGGAAAACCTATAAATACTTATTATTTTTGTAATAAAGGCATCCTCACTTGTGGGAGAACCAGGATTATGGATTTCTAATACAAACTAAGACAAAAGTTGATGTTCTGCTACAACTTTCGCTTTC
The DNA here is from genome assembly GCA_009831015.1 of Picea engelmannii. NCBI lineage: Eukaryota > Viridiplantae > Streptophyta > Pinopsida > Pinales > Pinaceae > Picea > Picea engelmannii. The sequence goes on along the minus strand of ML782477.1, from coordinate 254,739 downwards.
ATAATATCAATCTTTTGTTTCATGTTTATGCTTATCAATTTGCACTTGATTAGTGAC
>ML782477.1:225116-254632 GCA_009831015.1 Picea engelmannii | reverse complement strand
ACTAATGAATGACAGATTTCTCTTCTTCATCAATTGAACTATTATGTATAGATCTTTGCATACAGGTTTATCTAACTGTGAAGATTTATAAATTATAAGATTGTTGTTATTTTTATGTCTTGTTTGTCCTGTAATCAAACTTGCAGAGCACTGCAGCGTATCGTTTACAAGAAGCTCTTGGATAATTCAATGCGGGTTTCCTCCCTCTGATCAGCTAAGACAATCATCATACACAGGACAAATCTGGAGCATTCCTCCAGGTCAGTTTGTAATTTATTTTCATTAATCTGTTAGTATAATATTAGTATTTTAGTTAGATATATTTGTATCTTAGATTAGTGATTTAGTTTAGCTAGTTTTTTTTTATTTCTTGTTCATAAAATCATAAAATCGACAAAAAATATCTTTTTCTGTCATCAGGGCAGAATATAAATGAATTTTTTCAGGTTTCATTTAAATCTGTAGATTGTGGATATTATACATTTTGTGAATAAGTTATGCTTCAATTAGTTGTTAGATAGTTAATTAGTTAGATTTAGTATAGCAGTAGTTAGTAGATTGTATATATAGAGTAGTTAGATTAGTTTAGTTTGTTTTAATAATTAGTTTTAGTTTAGTTCGTTTAATAGTTAGTTTTAGTTAGATTAGTTTATTAATTTGTTTTATTTTGTTTTTAGTTAGTTTAGTTAGTTTAGAATAGTTTTTCTTTTTGTTTTCTTAGGACCTTGGATCGGCTAACGGAGCCACTAAACCCGTCAGGGTGGTTCATTCCAAACGGCTTGGGTTATTAGACAACCCCTGACTGGTTCCACTCTTCCAGTTGACGGACGTTCAATTTCGCCCGTCAACAAATGGCGCTAGAAGGAGAGCCTGAACTAAATTAATGGAACGAGGCGGTTTCAAGACTCCTCCACCCCCTAATCGATCACCTATAGTGACTAGAAGCCATTCAAACAATAATATCTCCCCTCAAACAATAACTACTTCAACCGATGATCCACAAATCACAGTTGAGCCAACAACCCCTAATCCTACAGGTGGTGACATACAAGAGATTGTCCGTCAATCTCTTATAAAAACACATAGTGCCTTAGCTTGTCTGAGGCAACCAAACCATCCGTGGGGTCAACCTTTGGACTTCTCTGATATCAGAGAACAATTAGGAGACATTAACCTCACTGTGAATCCCACAGATCCAATATTAAATCTTGCTGCAGGAGGATCTGGGATACCTCCTTCACAACCTCCATCATCTCCTTCCTCTTCTGGAGGAGATTCCTCTAACGAAGGTAATTCCCCTTCTCAGCCTTCCACACCCACTACCCCAATGGCAAATCAGAACAACTCTGCTAGACCCTGGCTTGATCAGGATGCCGTAGCTGTACCTGGAGCTCAACACCCTCTACCCAAACACCCGGAGAAATGGATTCCCAGGTTTGACCCTAACTCAAAACAGATCGCTGAAGATCACATTAAAAAGTTTATGTTAGCCATTAGGCTCCGCAATGTCGAACATGAAGACATCATCTGTAGGTTGTTCCCTTATACCTTTGAGGGCAATGCATCCACTTGGTACTTTGCCCAACAACCCCATACCATCGTGTCTTGGGAAAAGTTCGAGTCATGATTTTTGGAAAAGTTCGGAGACGATAAACCTTCAGAAGTCCTAGTCATGGACCTTTCTAGCTTAAGAATGAACCCAAAAGAAAAAGTTAAAGACTTTAATCAAATATTCTTAACACTTAAAAACCGAATCCCTACGGATTCCATGCCTGCCGAGAGTCTTATAATAGCTTACTACACTAAAGCTTTACATCAAAGCATAGCTATTTGGGTTAAACGATCTAAGAAAGCCACGTTGTTAGAAGCCTTCGAGGAGGCCAGCCATATTGAAAAAGACATACTTAGTCTTAAATACTCTTTTAGCAACGAAACAGAGACTAGTTCTTCTTCCAAAAAGAAGGTCGAAATTCTCCCTAGACCCACTCCAAGTAAAACACAACCTGAAAGCTCAGATTTAGAAAACTTAACTAAAGTTGTTCAAAAACTGTCAAATCAAGTTATAAACTTAAAAAGGTCAACCGAAGAAGCTTCCTCAAGCAAAGGACCTTACAAACCCCCATTCCAGAAGCCTTTTCCTACCAACCGACCTAATCCAACCACCGAAGGCCTTAATCTAGAAAGTCTGCAATGCGCCCTTCAAATAATTCTAGAAGTCCAAGATAACTTGATGCCCCTGAGATCCCTCAGAACGTAGTTGAACAAGAAACAGATCAAGAAGAAGAGTCGTCTCCAAACATTTTTGGACACTTCTCGGATAACATCTTTCAAGCTAACTTCGAGACAATTCCTCCTTATAATACCAGGAGTAAGACAACAAACAAACCTTCTACCGAAAACACTACAACTTCGCCCCCAAAGCAATCTAAACTAGCTGAGACTAAACAGAGTAATGTGAACCCCAACTTACATTATGATGTTGTTGAAGATCTTAAAAAATTAAGGGCTAACATTTCTATTTATGAGTTATTGAAGTTTCCATTTCTGCTTCAAAAAATGTTGCAAAATATTTCAGAGAACGGAAAAAATGGTAATTCAAGTATTAATAAGGTTGTGCAAAACAAAGTTCCTCAGAAGACTTCCACTAAAAATAATCTTGATCCTCAAGATAAAGGAAGCCTTCCTGTAAGTAATGTAAATAATGTAAATAATGTAGATAAAGTAGCTTTAGAATCTGTGAGTAAAAAGCCACAAACTACTACTCTTAGTACTCACAAAAATGTACCTCCTTTCTTGTTAACTTTCAAAATTTTCAATAGAAACGTGCATAATTGTATGGTGGACTTAGGGGCGTCATCCAATGTGATGCCATGGTCTGTCTTCCAGAAGATTAACGCTGAAGTGGAACCGTCTACTTTAAAAATCATACAACTTGATAGAACCAATGTTAAAGTTATAGGCAAACTAAAAAATGTACTTATTAGATTATCGTCTAACCCCAAGGTTCATCAGGTTATTGATATAATCGTTGTGGATATTCCAGAAGTGTATGGTCTATTTTGAAGCAGGGACTGGTCGGAGCAGCTACATGGTTACTTCGCGACAGACTGGTCTCACCTATGGCTTCCAGAGAACGACAAGCCTAACAAGATCAGGGTGAATTGTGAACGCTACCTTAAGTTCACGGTCACAGATTTGAATGATCCTAACGAACCATTCACAGCTTCTGCTGATTCACCCGAAGTCCAAGGGATGGACACCTTCTTCGGCAATTTCATGGCCGAGGCTTCACCTATCATCAATCCAGAACAATAGTCTGAGATTGTAGTAGATATGCAACCAACAGCTTCTATGCAACGGTCCCATGTGCCCGATGGAAATCAAATTTGGTCTCTTTATTTCAATGGGTCTAAGTCTAAAGAAGGAGCTGGTGCAGGCTGCATCATTATCGATCCGGCAGGTAACAAGACATTAATTGCATGTAGACTAGAATTTGAATGTACTAATAATACTGCAGAATATGAGGCTTTACTGCAAGGTCTCAGAAAATCTTTGGATATGAACATTCAAAACCTGGTTGTATTTGGTGACTCTGAAATAGTGGTTAGACAGGTAAGAGATTCTATCCACTGTCTTTCTCCGCATCTCAAGAGCTACGAGTCTGAGGTATGGAGTTTAATGAATAAATTTTATGCTTTCAATATAAATTCCATTCCTAGATTAAATAATGCTGAAGCAGATCTATTAGCTAATGTAGCTTCTAAACTTCTTCCTACAAAAGGCTTGTCCCCTGATGCATTCTTCGTCGAGCTGTTGTTTCGACCATCTGTTCCTGAAAATATCACGAACTGGAGAGTCTTTGACGATGATCAACAGATCATCAACTTTCTGCACATGGAAGAAACCTTTCAAGGCGCGATGATAGATGAACGCACACATGATGACAATTTGCACGATTTTACGGTAATACCCGATCCAAAAACTCCTGAAGCTCTGTCGGACATGGTAAATTCCATATCCAAAGCTATAGTTAGATTAGAGAAGTTTTATTATCTTGAAGATAAATTTAAAAAGATGGTCAACTGTAAAACCAATAGTTCCTCATTGTCTTATGAAAAAGTAAACTTAGGAACTAATGAAAATCCTCAGTGCATTAACCTAGGCTTGGGATGTTCTCGACAAGAAAAAGATGCATTTGTTAAATTATTTAAAGAATTTAAGGATGTCTTTTCATGGACATATGATGATCTTAAAACTTTCGATCCTAATATCATACAACATGTCATCCCGATGAAGCCCCAAACCTTACCCTTACAACAAAAATTGAGGAAAATGCACCCTAAACTTGAACCGACCGTTCAAAAAGAATTGAATAAGCTCCTTAATTCTAAAATAATTTTTCCTGTTAGGCACACTCAATGGGTTTCTAACCTTGTCCCAGTTCGGAAGAAAAACAGAGAAATCTGACTCTGCATCAATTTTCGAAACCTCAATAGAGCGTTTGATAAAGACAACTATCCTGTCCCACCCATGGAACAGATCCTTCAACATGTATCTAGTTCCGAGAGGCTATCCCTGTTAGATGGTTTCTCTGGATACAACCAAGTCCTGATGTCTCCACCAGACCAACTCAAAACTACCTTCTGTACCCCGTGGGGCACTTATGCTTATCGTAAAATGCCCTTTGGATTGATTAATGCTAGTGCCACCTTTCAGAGAGCGATGGACATCACTTTTCAAGGATTAATAAATCAATCCATTGTAGTTTACTTGGATGATGTGACTGTATATTCTAAAAACAAAGATGATCATCTAGCTCACTTACGAGCCGTTCTACTGCGATGTCGTAAGTATGACATCTCCCTGAATCCTAAAAAGTCCATCTTTGCAGTAGAACAGGGTAAACTCTTAGGATTCATTGTGTCTAGTGAAGGAATTATTATTGACCCCGATAGGACTCAAGTCATCGCAAAACTTCCCCCTCCTACATCCAAAAAATCCATGCAGTCTTTCTTAGGCCAGATTAACTTCATGAGGAGATTCGTCCCCAGTTTCTCCGAAATGGTCAGGCCTTTACAGAATTTGATTAAGAAAGACACCCAATATCACTGGGGACCCATAGAAAATTAGGCTTTCAATGCAATAAAGAAGGCCATAATAGACGCTCCGTCTCTCATGAGCCTTGACTTCTCTCAAGATTTTACACTCTATACTTTTGCTTCTGACCGTTCCTATGCCACCGTCCTAACTCAGAAGAATGCCGAGAACCATGAAGTACCCATTGCCTTTATGAGCTCTACTTTCAAAAGTGCTAAACTTAACTATCCAACGGTTGTTCGGCAAGCCTACACTGTTTTCAAAGAAGTCAAGCACTTTCGGTCCTATCTTTTGAAGTCAAGGATGAAAGTCATTGTCCCTTACCCAGCTGTGAGGAAGTTGTTAGTGCAGAAGGAGTTAGGAGAAAAGAGAGCTAACTGAGTCACCTCCTTGCAGGAGTATGACTTAGAAATCACCCCAACTCAGATTGTGAGAGGCCAAGGGTTATGCAAGTTGGTTGCTGATTCGGAGGCAGGACAACAAGAAGAAAGTGATACGTCAAACCTAGGACAATGCGATCAAAGTCTAATCTGTTTCACACAAAACCTTGTTAGTCCTTGGTACGACAATATTAGATTCTGTCTTGAACATGGGTCAACACCTCGTCACTTAGATCCCCCTAAGAGAAGAGCGTTGAGGTTAAAGTCTGCCTCCTTTCATTTGATTAATGGTATCCTGTTTCGTCAAAATTTTGACGACGTACTGATGCGCTGCCTCAAAAAAGATGAAGCAGAAAAAGTCTTGCTAAAGTTGCACGTAGGAGAAGCTGGCAGTCATTTTGGTGGTGACACCACTGCTCATAAATTTCTAAGAGCCAGTTATTACTGGCCTACTCTTTTTAAAGACACCCATGCCTTGTGTCGTAAATGTATCATCTGTCAGAAAGCATCGTGGCGGTTACAAAAACCAACCTTTCCTTTGCAACCCGTTTCGGTAGATTATCCTTTCCAGCAGTGGGGCCTTGATATCATAGGTCCAATCGACACTCCATCCTACCAATAGCACAAGTTTATTATGACAGCCACAGATTACTTTACCCGATGGTTTGAAGCTGCTGCATTAAGAATTGTCAACACCAATCAGGTAATCGCCTTTCTAAATTCGAATGTTATCACTCATTTCGGTATCCCTGACTGTTTAGTCTTTGACAACGCTTCTTACTTTTATTCTCTTGAGATGAGCAAGTTCTATTTGGAAAAAGGAATTAAACTGAAGTATTCTGCTAGTTACTACCCCCAGGGCAATGGATTGGTAGAATCAACAAACAAGAACTTGATTAAAATTATCAAGAGAACCGTGGTTGAAAATCACAAAAATTGGCACAATGCGCTGCTGAACACGCTATGGGATGATAGGGTAATGCCAAAATCTGCTGTAGGTAACTCCCCCTTTTTTCTCGTTTATGGCAGAGAAGCAATTCTTCCACCTCACATTCTTCTTCCTTCGATTCAGTTGTCACAAAAAGTTCAAGAAGAAGATTTTCCTCCTTTAGAAAACCGAATTAATGCTTTGATGAAGCTAGAAGAGGTAAGAGCCCAAGCTAAACGTAAGTTAGATCAACATCAACAATTGGTTAAAATCTGGTTCGATTCTAACTCTGCTTCTGATAGGAATTTTGAAGTAGGAGATCTCGTCTTGAAATGGGACAAACCGCACGAGGGAAAGGGAGAACACACAAAATTTCAAAACTTATGGCTTGGACCGTTTTTAATTGCTGAAAAGTTGGGTCCTAATTCTTTTTTATTGCAGAATCTTGAAGGGAAGCTTGACACATACTCGGTAAATGGCCAAGCCTTGAAGAGATACTTTGCTTGATCACAACCCTTGTATTTTATGTACATATTTTGATTTTGTGTGCTTTTTCATTTGCCTTGTTGTTTTGATTTCTCTTTGAATTTATCAGTTGGTGTTTTCTTTCAAATACACATACCTGTACACTAAACTATGTAAACCTAAGAAAATTCCTTCGTTGAAATAACTGCTAAGAGAATTTGTATAAACATCAATGGTATATTTCTGAAATTTATATCTATGTTGGAAAAGTCTGTTGTTTAAAAGAAGATGGCTGATTTCGATCTATGAGTAAGGTTCATCATGATCATCCATTATCTTTTTATGCTGTCCCTATTCCATAAAGGAATGACTCAGAGGATGTCTCCCTGCCTTAGGAAGTTGTTTTTGTAAATAAAACATCTCTGGATCTAAATAAAGGACCGTTCTAAAAAAATTCTGATGAAGTCTGAAAAAATATGTTAAAGTATCATGATTTTCAGTGTCACCCCACTCAAATACATATCTATAAAAAAATAAAAATAAAAATAAATTATTAATAAGAGCTATGGGAAGTGCTTGTAAACCCGCCGGGATACTGAACAGGTCTGCTGGCAGCGGGTAAATGCATGCATGACGCCATGACAACTTCGTTGGGGTACTGAACAGGCCCGCTAGCAACGGAGCAATGTCGGGTATATGAAATTTCGTAAATAAGAATCCTCTTAACGTCCTTTATTCTAATCCAGAACTTCTTGGCAGGATACAGATGTCAGAGTGGGTTAAATGGAAACCCTGTCGAGGCTATGGACGCCTGTTGGCAGCAGTGGCTATGCCAACAGTATTGGAGATTTTATCTTTAATATCGTGACTTGCTGATCTTAAGATTGTTATCAGTTATCATCTTTTGAAACACTGCTGGATTAATGGTTAATGATGATGTTTATACTATTTTCTGGTTGTTATTTTCGAATTGAAATTATCTTTGTTGTCCTAATCTGAATCTATTCTTTTGGCAGAGATAATTGTTTCTACCAGTGTGTCGCCATTGTTGGCAGCCAAATCACATTTTTCCATTGTCTTATAAGCTGCCTACACCAATGTTTTGCAAACATCGATTTTTCGTCGCAATTTTCAAATGAACGACACTTTTATTCTTTACGCCTTTTGCACGCTTATTTTCGTTTTGTTTTCACGACTGCAAGCATGAAAACATTGGTCTTTCGAAGCCGCACTAGAATCACTATTTGAACTGTCGTTATCTTTCTTGTCAATATGCCTATTGCACTTGCATTTCATTTATCACTATGCAGTTTGCAAAATCCCTTTCGATCTGTACTCATTGGACATTCTTGTATTGATTGTGTGACTTGGTTTCATTAAGTTTGGAAGGCATTGGCATTTGGATTTGCATTTTATTGGACCTACTTGACCATTGGTTTCATGAAAATACATAGGGGTTATGATCAAATCCTTCATATGTATCTTTTTATATAAAGCCTATGTTCATGTTTTCATAACTATTGGTATGTTGATTATATAAAAACCCATCAACACATTGGTTAAACTATTGATATGAGTTGGATTCAGATTATAATTACTGCTCTGTTTGATTTTAAATTTAAAAAATGAGTTGGTCAACCTGGGTTATCTCTATCAAAATCGGTTATAATTTGTTTGAATGGAACGATGTAGATCAAAATCAATCGATCTTGTTTTCCCAATTTGTAATAACAAACGATCATGAATTCTGTTACCAATTATTTGATCCTGTTATGGTTTCATTTGAATTGATTTTCGTGCCAACTAGAATCGATCCATACAGTTATAACGATTTGAAATGATCTGGTTGGATTCGATCGAATCTCCTGTTGATAAGACAACATAACGATTTCCCACGATTTGTTTGATAACATCGGTTTCAATTGGATATCAAATGATTTCATAACTATTTGATTATGATTCTGTTAGTTCGATTTTGTGGTAACAAAAGAACATAGTACGCGTATTTCTATGATCATTTGACTGATCTTGATCCTGTTTGATTTCGAATGGTATAACAATTTCAACTTCAGTGATTCATTTTCAAATAGTTATTGGATGTTAATTGAATTTAATTCTTTAAAAGATCTTCAATCGATTTTAATGCTGATTCTATGTCTTATTTAGACCAGCTACATAATCACAAGATTTTGTAGCTAGTTTATATAATTAGATTTTTATTATTTTATTAATAATGGATCCTTCTAAATTGTCCACTTTTGTCCCTTTTCAGGTAAATTCGAATTGCATGGGATATGTTGGACATGCTAGGGGAATATTTGTGTATTTTAGTTTTTTAGATTCCTAGTTTAGTTAAACTAGGGATATCTGTCTAGATTTATCTAAACAGTTTTGATAACTTCCACAGGGAGGTTTTACCTTGTGGAAAACCTATAAATACTTATTATTTTTGTAATAAAGGCATCCTCACTTGTGGGAGAACCAGGATTATGGATTTCTAATACAAACTGAGACAAAAGTTGATGTTCTGCTACAACTTTCACTTTCATAATATCAATCTTTTGTTTCATGTTTATGCTTATCAATTTGCACTTGATTAGTGACTACTTTAGCTATCATAGTCTTTTGCAGAATGATATGATTGAATTAATGTGATCCATGTCTGATTTCTTTCACTAATTTAAAGAATACAACAATTACTTAGTTCAACTAATGAATGAAATATTTCTCTTCTTCATCAATTGAACTATTATGTATAAATCTTTGCATACAGGTTTATCTAACTGTGAAGATTTATAAATTATAAGATTGTTGTTATTTTTATGTCTTGTTTGTCCTGTAATCAAACTTGCAGAGCACTGCAACATATCATTTACGAGAAGCTCCTGGATAATTCAGTGCGGGTTTCCTACCTCTGATCAGCTAAGACAATCATCATACACATGACAAATCTGGAGCATTCCTCCAGGTCAGTTTGTAATTTATTTTGATTAATTTGTTAGTATAATATTAGTATTTTAGTTAGATATATTTGTATCTTAGATTAGTGATTTAGTTTAGTTAGTTTTGTTTTATTTCTTGTTCATAAAATCATAAAATCGACAAAAAATATCTTTTTTCTGTCATCAGGGCAGAATATAAATGAATTTTTTTAGGTTTCATTTAAATCTGTAGATTGTGGATATTGTACATTTTGTGAATAAGTTATATTTCAATTAGTAGTTAGATAGTTAATTAGTTAGAGTTAGTATAGCAGTAGTTAGTAGATTGTATATATAGAGTAGTTAGATTAGTTTAGTTTATTTTAATAATTAGTTTTAGTTTAGTTAGTTTAATAGTTAGTTTTAGTTAGATTAGTTTATTAGTTTGTTTTATTTTGTTTTTAGTTAGTTTAGTTAGTTTAGAATAGTTTTTCTTTTTGTTTTCTTAGGACCTTAGATCGGCTAACGGAGCCGCTAAACCTGTCAGGGTGGTTCATTCCAAACAGCTTGGGTTATTAGACAACCCCGGACCGGTTCCACTCTTATAGTTGACGGACGGTCAATTTTGCCCGTCAACAGGAACGTCACATAACTCCTCACGGTTAGAGAGTTATCTCCATGTGAAGTTGGACAACCCTCATGAGTCATCTAGAAGCCCCAAAAGGTCAAAGTAGTCAAAGTGTTTGCAAAGAAGAAATTATTTAAATAATAAAGTGAAGTGATGAGTGTAATATAAGTCAAATTGGATACAAAAGAAATTATTTAAATAATAAAGTTAATGGAGAAATTACTAAGTGGAAAAGTGGTTAGAAGTGGGTTAGCCCTAAAATAAGGAAAGTGGTTTAAGATGGTTAGAAGGTAAATAATAAAGTGAAGTGATGACTGTACTATAAGTCAAAGTGGAAATAAAAGAAATTATTTTAATAATAAAGTTAATGGAGAAATTACTAAGTGGACAAGTGGTTAGAAGTGGGTTAGCCCTAAAATAAGGAAAGTGAGTTAAGATGGTTATACGGTAACCCCTTAAGGAAGCTACATAAAAGTATAAATGAGAGGCAAAAGTCTCTCATTTAATCAACTATTGAATATCATTGAATATCTATTTTGTGAAAGGATATTTGGGCAGGTATTATTAATAGAGAAAAGTGCGGCAGGAAAAGTGTGGCAGGAAAGTCGTGGAAGGAAAGTCGTGACAGGAAAACTGTGACATAAAAAGTGCGGTAGGAAAAGTGCAGCAGAAAAGCGTGGCAAGAAAACCAAGGCAGGAAAAGTGCAGCAGAAAAAGTGCGGCAGGAAAAGCGCAGCAGAAAAAATACGACAAAAAAAGTGCGGCAAGAAAATTGTTGCAGGAAAAGTGCGGCAGAAAAAGTGTGGCAAAAAAATCGCGGCAGCAAAACGCTACAAGAATAAAAAGTTATGGTTTTCATATGTGTAGTGTTGAACTTGTGAATCTACTTGAGGGTTTTCCTTGTAAATCTGTTTGATGCGCTCTTGGAAGTTTAGGGCTTGTTGTAGAATTTTTTTGAGGGAGATCTATTGAAGTATATTGTCAGTGCACTTAGTTTGATTTATTGGCATATCTTGTGGTGCATTATGAGAGACACTTGTTAGTGGTATTGGTATATGATTGGATTATGAATGATACATCCTTGAGGCTACATAAAAGTGAGGTTATGGTACATGGTTTGATGTAAGGGTTTATGGTATTTGGTTATGGATAACGTGTTGTACTGCTAGAGAAATTTTGATGGTTATATTTGTATATGTATTTGGTATATGGTTGAGGTACATGTTGGATACATGGTTGAGGTACATGTTGGGTATAAGTTTGAGACAAGTAGTTGATGAGTTGTCACATACATGAGGTGTATAGTTGATGATGTTGGTACATATTGATGAGTCATAGTTGATGCATGATTGGTACATATTTGGTGCATGGTTTATGCACTCTTTGATGGTACAAGTTGATGCATGGTTGATGCACTTGTTTATGGTATAGGTTGATTACAGGTTGTTATAGGTTGTTTGGTGCAGGTTGATTGGTATAGGTTTAAAGTGGTATTTCTCACAGTGATAGTGTGACAGTGATTCCATAATATATTTCAGGGCAGTTGGATGGGGAAAAGACAAGTTGTTGTAGCCACCTTCTGGTTGTAGCCAGAGAACATAGGGGGTTGTAGCCTCCTTTTGGTTGTAGCCAGAGAATTGGGGATTTGGAGCTTCCCTCAAGTTGTAGCCTAAGAAACTAGGGGGTTGGAGCCTCCTTCTAGTTGCAGCTGGAAAACAAAGGAAGTTGGTGCTTCCAATTAATGTAATTCTTAAATACATATAAGAAAAAACATTCTGTGGTTTTCTCCCACTTTGGGTTTCCACGTAAAACACTGGTGTACAATGTATGTGTATGATTGCTCATTTGTTCATTGTTTATTTACTCTGCAACTATTGGATGATAATGCTACACTAATACAACACTTGCATTTTATGGTGAAAAATGATTAAATTTCTCTATTATTGATTTACCCACCCTCTTAGTAATCCAAGAGTTGGTATCAGAGTAGGTTCCTTCAGAAATCAGTTTAACCACTAAAAGGTAGATCATGGAGAGAAAGAACATGTATAAAAATGGAATACCACAGTTTGATGGAAATAAGTATGCATTTTGGAGCAGAAGGATGAAAACATATATACAGGCACATGGATTTGAAATTTGACAATCAATTGTAGATGGATACAAAGAACCAACAGTTCCACCGACAAATGAAGGAGTAGTAGAACTCGGTAAAAATAATTCCAAATCGACAAATGCACTTCTGAATGGTCTTTGTGAATCAGTATACACCAAAATTATACATTGTAAATCCGCTAAAGAGATTTGGGACAAGCTTCAAAATATTTATGAAGGATATTCAAAAGTCAAAGCAGCAAAGCTTCAAACTTACAAAGGTCAGTTCGAACAACAAAAGGTGAAGGAAGATGAGAATATTTCAGCTTACTTCTTACAAGTCGATGAAACAGTAAATGCAATCATAGGATTGGGAGAAGAAATTAAAGAATCTATGATTGTTCAAAAGGTACTAAGATCTCTTCCTATGAGATTTGATCCTGAGATATCAACACTAGAAGAAAGAGCATATCTAGACTCAATAAGCATGGACGAACTACATGGAATCTTCATAGCATATGAAATTATAACTGAACAAAAAAATATAGATATAAAAGAAGTAGCTTTCAAAGCATCCAAAAGGTCAAAGCAAAATGGAAAGAAAAATGAAAAATAACATAGCAGTAACAGTGACATCTCAGAAGATGATGAAGAAGTGGCCAACTTTGTCAAAAGATTGAACAAGGGAACCAACAACATATATAAATGTAAGATTCCATTGATTTGTTTTAATTTTGATGGTATTGTTCATTTTACTAACACATGTCCTCATAAGAAAAATAAGAGGAATGATAATGATTACTCAAATAGCAAAAAAACATATAAAGGAAAAATAACCATAAAGAAAGATTTCAAGAAAAGCTTCTGCACCAAAGAAGACATCTCCTCATTAGATGAAGTCAGTGACAGTGCGATAGAAAGAGTTCTATTCATGGCAGTAGAAGACTCCGATAAAGAAGACACCAAAGAAGAATATGAAGATGCAAAATTTGACTACCAAGAAGAATTGTTGACTTCCATAGAAGTTAAGAAGAGAAAAGAAGAAAAATAAGAAGCTACAAGCGGAACAAGACAAGAAAGAAGACACTCAGGAATTAGAACAAATGATCACAAATTTGAAGGTTCAAATAGAAGAAGATAAAATAATTGAAGAATCACTCAAAGAACAACTAGAAGAAAGAGAGAGGATCATTGAAAATTTGGAAGCAAAGATTGTCACATTAAGAAAGGACCCTCAAAATAAAAATATGCAGAACAACTCAAAAGTTTTGTATGACATTATAAACAGTCAAAAGCCTCATCATGACAAGACCGAACTTGGATATAATCAGATAGAAAAGGGATCAAGCTCCAAAACAACATAACAAGAAACATATCCAAAAATCTATGCAAAAACAATCAAAGGGGATAGGAAGACCTACAAAAAAGATTACAGGGATACTCCTCCACCAAGAAGATTCAGATTTCAGAATTAACGACCGACAAATAGGCCTCAAGAAGAAGAAGGATTCAGAAGAACAACTCCTTTCAGAAGATCTTCAACTCCCAGGTATCAAACTATATTTTTTGGTTTATGTTATGCATGCAATAATTTTGGACATAAAACTATGAATTGCAGAGCTAACAACATGAACATAAACAATTTTGAAAGTCATACACAAAAGGGTTATCCAAGAAGGCCTAGTGAAACACATAGAAGAAGTTACAACATGTTTGAATCATTGAGCACTGAAGTGGAATGCTACAAATGTAATAACTTTAAATACATGGCCAAAGATTGCAAAATGACAATTAATCCTAGAGAACCACAACATAACAACAACAATTATAGAAAAGAACCTCAGAAGAGAACATGGGTAAGAAAGCTGAATCAATATAGCAATGAAGAATGCACACTCGCTCCACAAGATAAGCAAAAGAAATGCGGCTGGTATGTTGAACGTGGATTTTCAAAACACATGACAGATGTTAAAGACATGTTTCTTACATTAATAAAGAAAATAAATAGATTAGTCTCCTTCGGAAATGATGATTCGACTAAAATCATTGGAAAAAGGCATAGTCAGAATTGGAAACAATAATACCAAGGCAGAAAATGTTCTACTAGTAGAAGATATGAAACATAATCTTCTAAGTGTGAGTCAAATGTGTTACCAAGGTCATAAAGTTACTTTCGATTCACAAAAGTGCGAGATAAGAAATGAAGGTTCATGAAAATTGATTGCAACAACTACAATAACTTCAAGCAACATATATGTATTAAGTGAAATTGGAAATGAAAAGTGTTGTCTAGGAAAGGAAGATGAAAGTTGGCTATGGAACAAAAGAGTGGGTCACATATACTTTGATAACATTTTCAAAGTCAGCAAAAAGGAAGCAGTTAGAGAAATTCCCCAGATCACGAAACCAACCAACACTTTATGCAAGCATTGTCAACAAGGAAAGCAAACAAAAACCAGGTTTAAATCAAAGGAATATTCAATGACAATACCACTGGAAATTGTGCATACTGATCTAGTTGGACCAACTACAACAAATGGTTTAAAAGGTGAGAAATACTTTATGTTATTAGTTGATGATTATACAAGAATGACTGCATTGTTCTATCTCAGGAATACGTTATTACCTTTTGAAAACTTCAAGGTCTACAAGGAAATGGTTGAAAATGAAATGGATTCAAAAATCAAATGTTTGAGACCGAGTAATGGAGGAGAGTTCACTTCAAATGAATTTATGGACTACTGTAGTAGGCATGGAAGAAAAAGACAATTCTCCGTTGCTAGGACACCTCAACAGAATGGATTTGTTGAAAGAAAGAACAGGATAGTACATGAAATGGTTCCAACAATGCTAATGGATTCCAAATTGACAGATATAGTTTGGGCACATGCAGTGCATACAAAGGTTCACATTCAGAACAAAGTAATGCTTAGAAACAACACTGACAAAACTCCCTACGATCTATGGAAAGGAAGACCAACAAGTGTGAAGCACTTCAGAGTATTTGGAAGCAAATGCTACATCAAAAGAGAAGATGGAAGAATGGGAAAGTTTGACTCTCGTGTGGACAAAGGAGTACTTGTTGGTTACTCAAGTACAAGGAAATCATACAAGTGTTACAATCTAAGGTTGAACAAAGTTGTGGAAAGCATCAATGTAACAATTGATGAAATAAGTGGACAAGAATTAAAGGAAGAAGAAAATGAATCAATGGAACAACTTTACGAAGAAGAAGTAGAAGATGAAGAAGAAGTAAAAGGGGAAGATGAAGATGATAAGAAAAAAGTAGAATATCAAGCTCATCAAGTGCCTCCAAAGACACCTAGAAAATGAGTACAGAAGAATCATCCTTCAGATCAGATTATTGGAAACAAATATGCAAGAGTTGAGACTAGAAGAAGAATTCGTTCACTAGAACAAACACACCTAACACTCTCATCTACGATTGAACCAAACATTTTTGAAGAGGCCAACAAGGATGAATTTTGGAATAAGGCCATGGATGAATAATTGGATCAAATAGAGAAGAATGAAACTTCGGAATTGGTTCTAAGACCAAAGAATAAGAATGTGATTGGCACAAAGTGGGTATTCAAAAATAAATTTAATGAATATGGACGGGTTACAAGGAACAAATCTAGAATGGTATGTAAAGGATACACACAGGTTGAATGAATCGACTTCGAAGAGACATTTTCCCCGGTTGCCAGAATGGAAGCAATCCGATTGCTTTTAGATTATGAATGCTCCAATAATATTAAAGTGTATCAGATAGAGGTTAAATCAACTTTTCTGAATGGGGAATTTGAAGAAGAATAAGTCTACATCGAACAACCTGAAGGATTCCAGTTTTTAGAGAACGCAGATTACATGTGCAAATTGAAGAAGGCCGTGTATGGTCTAAAACAGGCTCCTAGAGCATGGTACTCTAGACTGGATAAATATCTACAACAGGAAGAGTTTAGAAAAGGAAGTGTAGACAACAAACTCTAGATCAAGGTAATTGTTATAACCCTAAATTGCTCTACACATGCATACCTAGACTTTGGCCCTCTTACTTGCATTTTTTGCCAAAGCATTACTGAGTTTCTCTTCTAAAAAACCATTTTTTTGAAGATGTACGCGCCCTCACCAATACTACCTGCATAAATACCTTGCTGCACCACTACAACCCACGTACATACGCATGATGCACCGTTACAACCCGTATATACTTGCAAAAGTTGCAAGGAATTCGTTGAGATTACAGGCTATTGGGTAGTTTCCCAACTAATCCACCTGCTATACGCCGTCACCCAACTGAATAACCATCCTTTTGTCATATAAAAGGAGGTGTTGGGGTCTCATTCCACATCTAGACATAAGAACAGTGAAACTCTACCCATTTGACATCCCCTCCTTGCTCAAGTTATTGCAACCCTTTTCTGAGAATTGCCTCAACATTCCCCAATTATCCCTTATTCCTCCATCAAAACCCATTCACTTCCCAAGAAGAGATTAGAAGGTTGAGAGGAGAAGCCATACAAAGGTGCACTTAGAGCTTGGTGAAGAGGAGCCCAGAATAGGTTCATGGAGCAGTAGCTGACTTTAGTTGTAAAGGTATAATCATTGAGTTATTAATAAAATAATTACTTTTCTTGTCCCAAATAATGGTGTATTGAATGCTTTTAATGGTTTATGTCTTGAAATTCTAACATCTAACCCTAATTTATATATGAAATAACATGCTTGTAGCTTTCTGTTTGTCTATCTTTGAATGCAAGTCAACCTTGGGAGGAGGCTTGTAGTCAACGAAGCTTTCAAGCGCGAGGGGATTATCACCGGACGCAGAGTAGAGGTATAGTTACC
Organism: Picea engelmannii; assembly: GCA_009831015.1. Taxonomy (NCBI): domain Eukaryota; kingdom Viridiplantae; phylum Streptophyta; class Pinopsida; order Pinales; family Pinaceae; genus Picea; species Picea engelmannii. The sequence continues at coordinate 237,271 of ML782477.1, read as the reverse complement.
CGATCCCTCTCATATTTTATTTTCTTGTATGAGTTTTGGTATGTTTGGGGTAGTTTAGAGAAGTAGTTGAATTTTAGACAGTTAATTGATCTGCCTACATTCTAAACCTTGATGTATTCATAGGGGGGTTTTTCCCGCTAGCAGAACTAGTGACCATACTGGGGAAGCCTCTAGGGTTTTAGGGGATTTTGGGTTGTTCGATTGGTTTTTTTTTGCCTTTCGAGTTTTTGTTGAGTCTTCTGAGTCTTTTAAGGGATTTTGGTCACCTTTAGGTGCCATACCAGTTCTCCCTGCCCTATAAGATTGTTTGTTTTATTTCTTTTTTAAGGAAGTACAGAGGTGTACGGGCCCTCCTTTGGGTCAACCCACGTACATATGTGCCCTGCTTAGTAAATAGCCCACGTACATACACAAGTTGTTGAAGCAACAATAGCATACCTGGTTCAATATTTTGTTTTTGAAAAAGAGGGAACAAACCTCTTTCCTGATTGAGGTTTATACTTCTCAGGGTTTCTTGATTCAGTTCAGAGTCTCTATTTTTACAACCATAGCTTGGGTTAGATTTCAGTTTACTTGTATTCTTGATTTTATTGTGTTTCCTATCATTTTTAGCTTGGATTTTAAGAAAAATGAGTTGCATTTTATTGGGGGGGGCATGAATCGTGTATTCATCAGTTTCTTTTAGAATCTTTTGTTATTTCTGCTTTGATTGGAAAAAAAAAAAAACTTAGTTTGTTAGGTCTATTTATTTCTTAGCATTTTCTTTGCATTCTTATTTGAAAAAGAAAAAGAAATTAGCACAGTGTTGTGTTTTCTTCTCATCTTGAGAGCATTTAAAAATAAAAAAATAAGAAAGATAATTCTTCTTTGCCAGTGTTCTTGTAAGTTTCATTTTTTGGCAAGAGTCTTAACAATATCAGTTGCACTACCACACCTTTTGAGTAAATCAAGCCTTAAAACGAATGCTAAATCTAAAATTAATTAGACTTTTTTTGTTTGTAGGGCAACAAACTAGTTTAGGGTTAGGGCATTGAATTAGGTTTGAGAGGAAACTCTTCAAGGAATTTAAACAAACATTGGAGTTATATTTAAGGAGTGTTAAATTCTGGTGTTGTAAAAGTTATCTGAGACCCCTGTCTAACACAGGGGATAAACACAAGGTCATGTGAGGAAAGGCAACGAGGATAACCACTCCAAATCTGGACTAAACATAGTGGGGAACACATATTGAGGATCTGTCATGGGAGTAATATCGACTGCATTTTCCTACAGAGCTTCATGGACCTCAAACCCGTTCAAGATCCTTTGTTGTCTTCCAGACCACTTGCTTTCGATACCTTCGATAGGTTTCAAACTTGTTATCCTACTCATTGAGGTCTACCCGACAATCGACTGTACCTGCCTGGTGACTGTTTGCGAGATGGAAACTTAGTTGCCCATTTTCTAGGGACTTACGCACGTGACTATAGGGGTATACCACTGTACCTAGGGTAGACGCCGGGTCACACTTTGTAGAGTATACCTGTAGGGTTCTTCCATGTTCAAGTTTCACTTACACCGGTTAGTTTCTCTAGTGTTGATTGGCATAACTGTCCTTCCAACTAGATAGTTGTCTGCTTGATTTGACTTTAGGAGATTTTAGCATGTGCTCTGTGCTCCCTAGTTTTCCATAGTGAGTTAGTCAGTCATTGATGTGGGTCTCTGACCTAAGGTGCTAGACCTCCCACTCTACCGGTCATGAGGACTTTTCGGTCTTCCGCCTAGAAACATGGAGCTGCCTCTTTATAGGTGTTGTTTTTGATAACACTGGTTCTCCGAAGTTAGTGTGTGAGACTTTTACGTACTTGATTGATCCCACAAAGGGAGAACTTGTGCATAATATATTCATGGCTAAAGTTCCTGATGATACCAACCAAGGAACCCCTTCGCAAGGGGATTCTTGTGCTTTTCCTTTCTTCAGAAACATTGGTGTTCCTTTGATGGCCACTTTGTACATTCCTGTGTTGAATGTGGGATTACCAGTTTGGTTGGGTACCATTCCAAATGTCCTGAATGCTCTTGATGCTTCTTAGTTAAGAACTTTATTTCATGGGCATCATGTTGATGTTCCTTCGTCAACGAAGTCTTCTCCTCCTCCTTCTACCTTCTTTGGTGAAAGTATAGATACTATTAATCGAAAGTCTAAATGAAATAGAAAGAGGAATAATAGGAAGAAGAAATCACCAACCTCTATGAGTCATGTTGGAGATAGGTGATCAACCTCTACAAGTCATGTTGAAGACCAACACCCAACCTCTACAATTCATGCTGGGGGCATGAACCTAGTCCCTACAAGTCATAATGGAGTTCAATCACCAACCTCTACAAGTCATATTGGAGATAGGTCGTCAACCTCTGCAAGTCATGTTGAAGACCACCGCCTGTCCTTTGCAAATCATGCTAGGGGAAAGCACCTAGCCTCTGCAAGTCATGTTGGGGGCATTGATTTGGTTCAAAAACCTAGATGGATAGGACATAATCCTTAGTTCCCTTGTAATCTTTGCAAGGGAGATCACTTTACTCATTTATGCCCTAGCCTTCTAGAGGTATGAATATTGTGGTCTCTGTCTACAATCTCTTCTGATTCTGAGTCTTCCGAGGTTTCCTCACAGTCCATTAAGCCTTTGGTTGATGAAGTGGCCATGCTGATGCAATATTCGGTTGATCCCACTTCTCTTTTTGGGGGTGATGTGCCTGTAGACCATGTTGTCTCGCAACCTATTCAACCAGTGGTTGAGAAAGTGGTCATGGTGATGCAGTCTTTAGATGATCCTACTCTTATCTTGGAGAGTGTCGAGTCTACCAAAGTGGTCATGCTGATACAATCTTCAGCAGATCCCACTCTTCTCTTTGGGAGTGATGTGCCTACCGACTATGTTTTTAGCATTCTAGTTCAGTACTTTCATAACAAGGGGACATTCCACTCACTTCGAGCACAACCCCCTCCAAGCCCTAGGATGGTTTCCTTTGATTGGAATGACCTTGTTGAGCCTTGTCTTCCATCTTCTACCGCTTTTAAAATAAGGTTTGAAGTTAATTCAACAAACATTTGTTGATGTATTGTGGATGAAGGAGCCTCCACAATTATTTTATCCTCCTTGGTTTGGAAAGACTTGGGATCTCTCGAGCTTGTGTCTGCTTCACATGAGCTGTTGGCTTTTGACAGATGTCTTAGTGAATATTTGGGGATTTTTCCTCAGTTTCCTATCTTGTTAGGTGGGAAGATTTTCCTTGTCGATGTTATAGTGGTGCAAGGCCCGCTATATTTCAATATGCTTCTCAGGCATGATTATGTATATGCTATGAATTCTGTGGTGTCTACGATCTTTCAAGTGATGCATTTCCCTCATAATGGAAGCATTGTCACTATCAAACAATTGGCATCTGATAATCACCATCCTAATTCGACGTTAGTTCAGGTTGCCCCTTTATATGTTCCTATTGTTCGTGTAGATTCTAGCCTGCCACGGGTTAATTATGTTGTGTTTTATCCTCGATGTTCAATTGTTCCTAAGCAGGAACTTGTTCAATCATGTTTTCCTTCTTGATTTATGGTCTTGAAAATTGATCCGTTGGTTTATCCAATAGGAGAATGCGATGCCTTGCTTCCTCCTCTTGGTACAAGTGATCTCGTCAGGATTACTTGAGAAAAGTAGGTTGCTGGAGTCTTCTTTAAGCCCTTTTAAAACTCTCTAAACATGAAAATATTGTTGAGTGATCTTGTTGCCCTTCACGCTCGCCAAACTCAAACTTGAAGTCCCGTCTGTATGGCAGTAGTTTACCTGTTTTTCGATCCAGATGGTCAATTGTACGAATAAAGGTATACTCTAGGAACCTCAGTTCTATAGAAGAGTATTCTCAGGTATAAGTTTAACCCTTTTTCGGGCCCGAGGGACTAAATTTACGAAAAAGGAACATTCTCCTTGGTTTTGGTTTATCACCTTTTTTGGGCCTTAGATATTACTTATGAAAAAGGAACCCCCACAGAGTCCATAGTTAAGATCTTTTCAGACTCCCTAAAATTGAAAAGATCGTCGAGTGACATTGTTCCTTCACACTCATTAAATTGGTACAGAAGAACATCTACTGGCACGAGTTTATCCCTTTTTCCGACCTATGGATTATGGAGGAAAAAGGTACGCCTCGGGAGATTCGTCTCGCCAGGAGATTTCTCCTCAATAACTTTTATACTTTTTCGGGCTAAGGAGACTAAATCCAGAAAAAGGCAGTGAGCCCATAGTTAAGCTCTTTTCAAACTCCTTAAAATTGAAAAGATTGCCAAGTGATCTTGTCTTTGTCACACTCGTTGAAAAGGTTTTGAATAGATGTATTTTCGGTGCCAGTTTAACCCTTTTTCGAACCGACTAGACTATCTCCGAAAAAGGTACTCCTTGGAGTCTTCTTTTACGTTTTTTCAAACTCTCTAAATGTGAAAAAACTACCAACCTGACCTTCTCTGGGCTCGTTAAAAACACATTGAAGGGGGTTTCATTGTGTCTTGCTAATCGAATTTGCATCTCTGTGTTTTTGGCCTAATGCTAGCTCCATGTTGTTCTCAATTGAACCTTTGAAGAATTCCTTATACACAATCCTTGTAACACTTTGCCTCTGTAACCTGACACCTTGAACCATGGAGGAATTTTCCCCGAGTGTCCTTTTTCCTACACATGCCTCCTTGCTCTGAACATTAGTGTGTTCCTTGTGCTTGGAACTAGTATGCTTGCTTGTGGGACTCGTTCCTCCTTTTTAATGTAACATTCTTTTATTCTTTTTCAAAGCTCTTTAAAAAATTGAAAAAGACAAAAAAAAAAAACTCAAAAAGAGGGGACGATAAATGTATATTCTTTTTTTGGAAGAAAAATGAGTTTCCCTTGGACAAAACACATCCTTACGCTTGTTCGTCATGCACTGGGATCTAATATGACTTTACGAATCTTTTCTTGCTACATAGATGTGTGTCCTCCGCTTGGTTACTCTTCCAAACACATGGAGAGTTTGCATTGCCTCTTGCATCGTGAAATTATGTCAATGTCTTGCTTCCTGAGTTTGATCATATTTCATGATTTTGTCCAAGGGAAGTTTCACCCAACCCGAGTCGGCATTTCTGAATTTTTTCTCTTGACCTCATGACCTGACCATCTCGCTATGTATTTCTCATGGCTACACTTTATATAGTTATATGACATGGATCTGCAGTGTATTTGATTGGCAACCATGATTTATTTCATCCCTAGCATGGGTATGCTCACCTCAGAGAGACAATTGTTTAAGGATCAGTTCTTGTCACTGAGAGGGGGGGGGGGGACTGGATCAGTGACATAACAATTATATCAATTTTTCATTTATTAATGCAAATAAAATTTTAACACAGTATTTTATCATGGAACCCAATTGGGAAAATCACAAACTCTTTTCTATTAACTGCAAAATTTGTTTTACATGTTACATAGAAGGAACATGTTCTTCCTTTTTTATCAGCACCCACTGATTAGGAAGAACCCACACCTTAGTTTACCAGGACCCTGGTAGGGGGATACGACCCCCTTTTTAGTCATCTACAACTAACAAGGAATCACCAACTCCCTCTGCAGGCACCAACCTGCCCTTGCACCACCCAACCACCCTCAATACATAATTATCTTCAACTTTTCTTTCTAGAATTTGCTTCATCTTTTGATCTTCTGATGTGGACTATAGAGACCCTTTATTCTCACCTCTCTTTATTGTTTATATATTCTACAAAATAGAATGAGTGTTATACATAGTGTCCCTTTATTTGGAGCATCACGCCTCTTCATTTAACTTAACCATAATAACTGTTTAAACATTTTTATCGTGAAGGCTTTTCAGAAATTGATCACAGATATGGATCAATTTCATCCTTTAGACTTGATCCTGAATCTCAGTTATTTCACAGAGACCAAATTCTACGGAGGCACTTCCTTCAAACCATTACATGTGACCGAGCATTACAAAACCATGGGATTAACAATTACAACGACGTATTATGTTGTCATTTAGATCCCCTATATCATATGACCAATGACAGTGAACAAACGCTAGGCCATAAGTTCTTGAGAGATTATCACATCAATGATTATGATCCAATATTTTGATGAGATGGATGACTGACAGAACTTCTCCCTTTGGAACTTCAGGATTTGAAACCTTTCAAAACTTCTGAATCAAATCTCTCGAACAGATCAGACGATTTATGTCTATTTTGCAGAAACGTATGAATCGTCAGATTTGATTCTTTACAAGGCTTTATATAATGGCCAAGACTTAATCAAGTGTTGAGTTGGATGGCCACCATTTACTCCGGGTCTTCAAACTTCGGAGATTTCGAATCTCAACACCTTCTTTCCTCCAGAGTGATCACCTTCTTGTGTGCACTCCGTCATTCATATCTCCAATAATCAGTGCTTTAGGATGATTTTTTTGAGTAATTCTTGAGGGTGTCTTTGTATCTCTTCTTGGGAATTCTTCTCTTATATCTCCATCTTGACTATCTTCTTCTCTTTCACTAGTATCAATATCATCCTCTTCCCTTTCTTTTTCATTCACTTCTTCTTCTTCTACTTGTGTACTGATTGTCTCATCATCATCTTCATCTTCACTTTCAGGTATGGTCTCTTGATTTTTGATCCTTATCGTTTTTAGGTCATCCACCTTGACATCTTCACTCTCAAATATCTTATGTGATCTAATATTGTAGAATTTGTATGCTTTCTTGTTTGAAGCATATGCAAGAAAAATACCTTCATTAGATATAGCATCAAATTTTCCAAGACTCTCATCTAGTATTTTGATGTAGCATTTACTTCCAAATACCTTGAATTATTTTATTGATGGAGCTTTTCCAAACCATAGTTCATAAGGGGTTTTATCACTACTAACCCTGAGATGACCTTTGTTCAATATGTATACTGCTGTGCTTACAACTTCCCTCCAATATCCATCTAACAATTTTGCTTCAATGAGAATAGTCCTTGCAGCCTCCTAAACTGTTCTATTCTTTCTCTCAACAATCTCGTTTTGCTAAGGTGTTCTGGCAGCAGAGAATTGTATTTTTATTCCATGGGTTTCACAGAAGAGATCAAACTCTTTTGAGGTGAACTCACCACCATTGTCTGATCTAAGACATTTGATTTTGGTCTCCTTTTCATTTTCAACAAGGGTTTTAAAGGCTTTGAATTTGTTAAGTGCTTCTGATTTTTCTTTGAGAAAACATATCCAACCCATTCTAGTAAAATCATCAATGAACAACATAAAGTAAGACTCTCCTTGCAAACTCTTGGTCCTCATAGTTCCACATACATCAGTGTGAACAAGCTCTAAAGGTTTTGAGGTTGTGTATTCTTTTGCCTTGAACCTTATTCTAGTTTGCTTCCCTAGTTGACAGTGTCTACACGTAGAATTTGAGGGTTTTATGATCTTTGGCAAGTTTATTTAAGTCTAAAAACTTGTCCTTGTTACCTGTCATATGTTTTGAGCACCCACTGTCAACATACCAGAGATATTTTTTATCTTGAGCTTTTAGGGCAATAAGACATTCCTATTTTGATGTTTTTTCCCTCCAAAGTTTCTTTTTCTCTCTAATGAACTTTGGTTGTTCTGAGACTTCCATTAATCTGAAATTAATGGCCTTATGTCCATGGTTATGACATCTGAAGCATTTTAAGTCCCATTCTTGTAGAGGTGCAAAGGAGTTATAGTTTATTTTTTTAACTCGATTTACTGCTTGGTTATCCTTAAGAATATAGTTCTTAACCTTCATATTTTTCTTTCTATATGCTCTACAATTTATAGCTTTGTGTCCGAAATTAGAGAATGCAAAGAAACAACAAAGTAAAATACAAGGATAACTGTTTTGATAAAAATTCTTTGGTATTGTCTTGTCTTCCTTCCTGATGGGTGGAAGTAATCCTCTGGAGTTCTGATCGTTACTTATCTTCTCTTCATTTTTCTTCTTGAATGTATTGAGGAGAGCATCTACATAATTTTTTGAGTTAACTTAGATTTCCTTTTGAGAGTAACCTATTCCATTTTTATTACCTGAATCCCTTTGCGTGGTAATAATCTTATCGAATATTTTAGAGATATTTTCAGATTTTGTTTGAATGATTTTTGCATCCAGTTCCTTTTTTAGGTGAACTATTTCTGCCTCCATTCTTTCACAAGTTATTTGCTTTTCCTTAAGAGACTTTTCCAGACTTTATTCGACCTTATTTTCTTCTAAGATTTGTTTTTTCAGGTTGCTCATGAGTTTTTCCGTCTCCTTTTCTTCTTTTTCATGTTTTTCCTTTTGTTCAACTACAAAAATTTTCAATTGTCTATATCTAGTTTTGTATTTTCTTAATTCATCCAAGGCACTAAGAAGTTATTCCTCCATATTAACTTCTGCTTCATCTTCTAACTCCTTCTCATGTTTACTTTTTTCTATCACATTAGTGTTGACCAACTGAGAGGGGGGGGGGTGAATTAGTTGTTATTGTGCTTAAACTATTATGCCCATTTTAAACTCTTCACAGAAAAATCAATGACGATCACAATGATGCAGAGAAGTAATAAATAGAATATTAAACATCAATCACACACATGAAATATACAGAGACAAATATTTCCTGAGTAAACCCATAAAGGGAAAAACCTCTTCTTCTTGATATGATAAGTAATCTTTGTTTTCTTTAAATTATCATACTTGTGAGCTCCAACTCCTCTTGAGGCTACATCCTCTATTTTGCAAGCTGCAACTTGCTGAGATCACCAACTCTGTTTTCTCTAGCACCTACTAGAAGGAAGCACTAACTCCCTGGTTTCCATAGCACCCACTAGAAGGAGGCACCAACTCCCTAAGTGTTCCAACACCAACTAGATGGAAGAACCAACTTCCAGTCACACAGGCACCAACTTGTATAACAGGGAACAACAATTCTCCCTTGCACCTCCCTGCCACCCTGGTTTTTCTGGCTGCAACCAGATTGAAGCTACAACTCCCTGTGTTCAAGAACCCACTTGAAACTCCGAGGAAAACAATCCTCCCTAGCACCTCCCAACCACCTTGGTTTATAAACCTTTGCCTGCTTGAATCTATTACAGTGATACAATATTCATCAATGGCTTACCAGTCCCATCACTGTTCTGATACACTGCTCTGCTCTGCCTGCTTCAGTGTACTCCTCCTCACATCTTCATAAGATTTATTTTCTTCTGCTATGTCTCTGCATGCTCGCCTCAACTTCCTCTTCCTATCTACCTCTCTCATATACGCATCTCTCTTCTATGCGCTATGCCTCTTCTGTGTATTTCGGTTGCTGCCCACAACATACTTTTTCCCCGTGTAAATTTTTAACTCTCAACAGAAGCAACCTACTCTTCTTTTTTCTGCGTATATTTATAATTCCCAATCCTCTACCAGATAATACACCTAAATCTTTGTCCCTTCTGGTGATTACACTGAGTTTTTTCTTCCTCCATGGCCGTTATGCATAAACTGTTCATCATTAGTGGTTGTTCTTGAGATTCTTTGGCTTCTCTGGCAGCTACAGTATTCTACGCTTTTCCATCTGTCAATCGTCTCTATGATGAGTCTTCATTCCACTGGAAGTTATCTCGAGACTCTTCAGCTCCTCTGACAATCACCCTGAGATTCTTCGAACTCTCTGGTAGATGCAATAAGTCATTTTTTGCGGTTACAATTAGTTCGTCTCTAGCAGTTACTGAGAGAAACTCATTGTGCTCATCCCTTTCGCGCTTTTTCCCTTCTTGAGAAAAAATACACAATGGGTGCTGGATTTTCTGGCTAAGCCCCTTCCGTTCACATGACCATCGACGGTGACCGTATGCCTAACCAATAATCATTTCACGATTTTGCATTTTAGGTTATCAGCTGTGAGTCACCTTGGTTTTACCGACTTGTGAAACTTTGAAATGGAGCCTAGAAATTATATCTCCTTCCCTTCTCTTCAGTTTATGTGACCACTAGCTGTGATCAGGGGAAAGCATGAGGGTGCTTCACGATTTCGCATATCATGACCTCTTGTTGTGAGTTGCTTCCAAAATCATGATACACGAAACTTCAAAATGGAGCCTAGAAGCGCTAGCTCTTTCACTTCTCTTCCTCTGATGTGACCACAAGCTATGATCAAGGGTCAAGCATGAGGGTGCTTCGTGATTTTGCAAATCGTGACCTCCTGCTGTTAGTTGCTTCCAAAATCACGATATGTGAAACTCTGAAATGACTTCATATCAGATAAACGGTCGAGGTCTCTCTCGTTGATTGATGACTGTGATCAATATCATGGACTCTGAATTCATATCAGATCAATGGTCCAGGTCCTTGGTGATCAGATGACCTAGATCATTTCATGACTTCGCATATCGCGAGTTCTTACAACTCTCACCTTTGACTTCTCCAACTTATGAGTCAGCGAAATGCTGATCTCTCGGCACGTGTCCTTTGGATCCAACGACCTAGATCATTTCATGAATTCATATTTCATGAGTTCCTCCAACTCTCACCTTTGACTCTTCCAGTTCACGAGTCAGTGAAATTCCAATAGCTTGCCACGTGTCCTCTGGCTTCAACGACCAGGATTCCTTCGTAGCTTTAGAGTGTTGACTGATTCCTAGGATTATCCTCCTTTCATCTCCACTAGATCTAACCGTTGTTGGTCCTTCGTGATCCGATCCAAAGACTGAGGTTTGATCTCCTCCTCTGCGCACTCCTCCTGTATGGACTCTGATCTAATGAACATCGGGTATTCTGGATCGGTGATCCACCGACCACTGTCGCTCCTCCTCCTGAGCTTTGGATTTCTCACATCTCTAAGTGTCAAAGGCCATGAACTTTGATCCTTCTACAAGCCTTGATGACTTGGACCTCTTCTATGTTTCTGGGAATGCTATCTCTCTTGATATTTGGTAATGGAATTCACCTCGGCCCTTGCCCACTTGTGCTATGCATGCAACGCTGTGCTATTCCTTCTCATCTTCTCGACCTTGTTATTCTATGTCTTCACTGCTTGTTCTTTTGTGTCTTCACTGCTGGTTGCTATTCTTTCCATGTACACTCTGTTTGTAAAACTGCCATCATCGTTGATGTTCTTTCCATCAATGAACGACACACTCTACCTGTAAACATGCCAACAATCTCTCCCTTTTGTTAGAAAAACAGGACCACAGAGCAATAAAATAAAACAAATGCGGAAACAAAACATAGAAGATACACAATACAAGAGAGACACAGATTTACGTGGTTCACCCAGTGTGGGCTACATCCACCAGAGAAATTGCCAGGTCCTTTCTTTATTATTATCCAACAAAATGAAGGAATACAACATACAACAAAACCCGCTGTAACTTCCTCTTCTTTCTCTCTCAGTCTCCTCTCTCAGAATACAATACTCACCAACATACATAGTCGCAATACATTTCCCTCATAAAAGAGGGTTGCCTTCTAGGGAAAAAAACCTTAACATAATCTCTATCGTTAGATCTGCGACTTTTATAATGAATGGTCCAGATTTACAATGAAATTACAATATACTTTTACAAGGCAATTGTTTCTTCTGGGGCTTCGCCCCCGAACCCCCGTTGGGGGCCCGCTTGCCCCCAGACCCCCTAGTCGGGGGGATAGTCCCCCTGGACCCCGTAGAGGGGTTACCCCCCATCTGCACTCCCCCCTGTGGAAGAGTGTACATACTTCTGGGGTGTAAATACTTCATGGGGTATAAACACGGTTGAAAGTAAAAGACCTCTAAATCAGGAAGATAATCAGGCTCCACAACCAACAATCTCCGACTTGGAGACTGATCTCAACAACTCCACCGCTGTTGTATATGCTAGACTCTGAACCTTCTTGGACCTGGAAAATTTCTCATCTTCATCTTCATTCTTGAAGACCAACTGAAATTGAGCAGGAACTCAGTTTCTCCTTGGTTACTCCCTTTGTTAACATGTCTGCAGGATTCTGGCTAGTGTGTATCTTTTCCAGCTTCAATTGTCCATATTCCAAGGTGGATCATATGAAGTGGTACCTCAACTGTATATGCTTAGTCTTAAAATGGAAGGCTGAGTTCTTTGGAAGGTGAATGGCACTCTGACTGTCACAG
>ML782477.1:205331-222156 GCA_009831015.1 Picea engelmannii | reverse complement strand
GACAGAGTTACTTACAGCCATGACCAAGCCATTCTAGCTTTCTGGCAATGAGCACAAGATTAGAAGAGCCCTAACCTCATCATCAAAGTCCACTTTTACAGAACTTAGTTGATTAGTAACCATATTAAATTCATTTAAATGATATGCAACAGACCCATCTTCCAACATCTTCATATTAAATAATCTCTTCATTAGAAATACCTTATTGAACGCCAAGGGTTTTTCATACAATTTGGCCAACGCGTCCATAAAACCCTTCGTTGTCTTTTCTTTCGAGATATTGAAAGCCACCGATGCTACTAGGCTCAGCCGTATCGTTCCTAGAGTCTTTCTATCAAGAATCTCCCATTCTTCGTCTTTCATGGCTGCCGGCTTCTTTGCTACTCCGTTCAATGGTAGGAATAGATCCTTCTGATATAAATAATCTTCCATCTGCATCTTCCATAACTGGTAGTTTTGGCCATTAAGTTTCTCAACCCTAAACTTTCCATCTTCCGACATTGCTCCCACTCGAACCAGGAACCCTCTTTTCCTGCGAGTTACCTTACGCTCTGATACCAGTTGTTAGAAAAATAGGACCGCGGAGCAATAAAATAAAACAAATGCGGAAACAAAACACAAAAGATACACAATACAAGAGAGACATATATTTACGTGGTTCACCCAGTGTGGGCTACGTCCACCAAAGAAATTGCCAGGTCCTTTCTTTATTATTATCCAACAAAATGAAGGGATACAACCTATAGCAAAAACCACAGTAACTTCCTCTTCTTTCTCTCACAGTATCCTCTCTCAGAATAAAATACTCGCCAACATACATAGCCGCAATACATTTCCCTCATAAAAGAGGGTTTCCTTCTAGGGAAAAAAACCCTAACATAATCTCTATCATTAGATCTGCAACCTTTATAATGAACGGTCCAGATTTACAATGAAATTACAATATACTTTTACAAGGCAATTTTTGCTTCGGGGCCCGCTTGCCCCTAGACCCCCTAGCCGGGGGGATAGCCCCCCTAGACCCCGCAGAGGGGGTACTCCCCCTCTGCACTCCCCCGCGTGGAAGAATGTACATACTTCTGGGGTGTAAATACTTCATGGGGTATAAACAGGACTGAAAGTAAAAGACCTCTAAATTAGGAAGATAATCAGGCTCCACAACCAACACCTTTGGCATTGATGGCAACCTTGAATAGCTTCACTATTCTGCTTAGACCTCCAACTGTAGCATCCACATCTTTTCTCCCCCTTTGACATCAATGTCAAAGAAAACATGCTCCCGCTAAGCTGTTGCAGTATTTTTCGAAGGTATCAAATGTTCAACCAATACATACTCCCCCTGACAAGATGGACTAATTTAACTTGATAACAGGGTCACGCCCAAATTCTGGCATAGATAATCAAACTGATCTTGTGCAAGTGGTTTAGTGAAGATATCAACAATCTAATCCTTGGATGGAATATAGTGCACATAAACCACAATGTTGGTTACTTGTTCCCTCAAGAAGTGATACTTGATGGGTATATGCTTGGTCTTGGAGTGGAAGACATGATTCTTTGACACACTAATTGCACTAGTATTATCACAATGGATTGGAATCAGTGCAGTATAATTTACCTCCCAGTCTTCAAGTTTTTGAATCATCCACAATACTTGGGTACAACAAGTGGCAACTGCAATGTATTCAACTTCTGTAGTTGATAAGGAAATGAGACCTTTCTTCTTTCTCAACCATGATACAAGGGAATATCCTAAGAAGAATGCACCCCCACTTGTGCTTTTCCTTTCATCCACGCAGTTAGCCCAATCAACATCTAAATAGACTGATAGTTGAAAATTCTGATTCCTAGGATACCATAGTCCATAGTCCATTGTTCCTTTCAAGTATCTGAATATTATTTTGACAGCTAACAAATGAATCTGTTTAGGTGTGGCCTGATACCTTCGTACCAGTCCAACAACATGAATTATGTCTGGACGATATGCTATGATGTACAATTGGTTGCCTATCATAGACCTATATGAAATCTGATCAACATTAGGTGAGTCATCATTCTTTCTTAACTTACATCCAGTGACCATAGGTGTGCTCATAGGTTTAGAATCTTCCATTTGAAACCTTTTCAACATTTCCCTTAGATATTTTTCTTGAGAAAGAAATATTCCTTCAGACTTCAGAGTAATTTGTAGGCCAAGAAAAAATGACAGTTCCCCTATCATAGACATTTCAAATTCAGACTGCATGGCAGAAGCAAAGCATTTTACCAGTGAAGCATTATTACTACTGAAGATGATGTCATCTACATAGACCAACACAATGAGCAAATCATTACCCTTTGTTTTGATATAGAGATTGTTGTCAATTGTTCCTCTCTTAGACCCTTTGTCTTGAAGATATGTATCCATTTTGTGATACCATGCACGGGGAGCTTGTTTCAACCCATATAAGGCTTTCTTCAGCTTGCAGACAAAGTCAGGGTTATCTAACAGTTGGAATCCCTCTGGTTGTTCCATATAGACTTCTTCTTTTAGATCTCCATTTAGAAAAGATGACTTGACATCCATTTGATAGACTTTAAACTTCTTATGACAAGCAGAGGCAAGAAACATTCTAATAGCTTCTAATATTGCTACAGGCGCAAATGTTTCATCAAATTCCAATCCTTGTATTTGAGCATATCCTTTGCAGACCAATCTAGATTAATTTCTCACAATATTTCCTTGCTCATTCATATTATTTTTGTAGACCCATTTTGATCCTATTACATTTTTATCTGCTGGCCTAGGAATGAGTTCCCAAGTGTCATTCTTTTCAATCTGGTCCAATTCCTTATTCATTGATTTTAACCAATTTACGTCTTTACTGGCCTCATTGAAGTTCTTGGGTTCCACCATGGATATGAAGGCTATATGTGATTGCTCAATGTTTTTGATTATCCTTCTCCTAGTTTGTACACCTTTTTCTTTTTCACCAATTATCTGACTTGCAGGATGATTCTTTTGAGTAATTCTGGAGGAAGAATTTGATGTTGTGTGCTGATTTGAGTTTTCCTGAGTATTTGCATCTTCATCTAACTCAAAGTCTTCTTGTTCTGATTCTTGGACCTCTTCAACTTCAACTTCATATATACCCTCCGTTGTTGATTCAATATTGTTCACCTCTCTTATTGGAATTCCTTCATCAATTTTTATGTCAATACAGTCAACCAATTTATGCAGCCTCTTATTATATCATCTGTATCCTTTACTGTTTGTAGCATACCCTAAGATAATGCCTTCATCATCCCTGTCATCATACTTTCCAAGGTTCTCATTATTATTTTTTATGTAGCACTTACTCCCAAAGACTTTGAAGTGTTTGATTGAAGCAGGTCTTCCATACCACAGTTCATAAGGTGTCTTGTCACTGCGTGGTTTGAGGTGGGATTTGTTAAGAATATGGACTGCTGTGTGTATTGCTTCTACCCAGTAGGTTTGACCAATGTTCTTTTCATTCATCATTGACCTAGCCATTTGTTGCACGGTTCTGTTTTGCCTCTCAACTACTCCATTTTGTCATGGAGTTCCTGGGATTGTGTATTCTCTCTTGATTCCATTTTTATCACATAATTCCTTAAAATCACTTGACATAAATTATCCTCCTCTATCTGATCTTACTGCCTTTAACCTCTTACCTGTTTGATTCTCAGTTAAAGCCTTGAATATTTTAAATTTCTCAAATGATTCAGCTTTTTCTTTGAGAAAAGCAACCCAAGTGAGTCTGGAGTAGTCATTAATGACCAACATAAAGTATTTTTCCTTCCCTGTGCCTTCCTGTCTTGATGGTCCACATAAATCCATATGAACTAATTGAAGTGGTTTCTCTGTTGAAGTGGAGATCTTGGATTTAAACTGTGTTCTGGTTAGATTTCCTATTTGGCAGGGTTTACACACAGAATCTTGTGGCTTTGATATTCTTGGAAGATCTTTTACTGCCTCAAGATTTTTGAGCTTGATTAAGTGGTCAAAGTTTAGATGTTCAAGTCTACTATGCCATAACCAACTTTCATCATGTTTTCTTAGATGACATTCTTCTCTATCTTCTTTCAACACATATACATTATTATATGTCCTTGTGCCTTTAGCCACCACTTGTCCCGAGTTTACAGACTTTATCTTGCAATCCTTGGAGGTGAACACCACTTCACATCCTTTGTCACACATTTGAATTACACTGAGCAAATTATGTTTCAGCCCATCTACAAGCAGAACATCTCGGGCTTTTTCTTTTCCATTACTTAAACTCACCATCCCTTTACTCTTTATTTTACCTTGAGCATCATTTCCAAAGGTTGCGTTTCTTGATTTTCTTTTACTTAGAGATAGAAACTTACCTTTGTCTCCCATCATATGTTTGGAGCATCCACTGCTAATATACTAGGGGTTATTTTGTCCTTGAGATGACAACACTAGTCCACACTTGTCATTTTATTTCTTCTTCCAAACCTTAAAATTTTCAGCAGAAGGATTCAAATCTGGTTCATAGTTCCTTAAGTGACAATTTGCAGCTTTATGTGCATCATTATGGCCGGTGTAACATTCTGGTTCATTGAATAAAGGATCATAACGATTGTTATGCTTAACCTGTGTCCTTTTTCCAACCATCACATGATTTGCAGTATGTGATTGTTTGTTACTTGGTTGTCTCATTCTTTTTTGCGACATATATCTATTCCTTGAGTGTCTTGATTTCTCATATCTAAATTTTAAAGAACAGTTTACATCTTTGTGACCAAAGTTAGAACAAAAAAAACAATATCCATAGAAAAATCCTTGGTACTTGGAAAATGGTTGTCTTCTTTGAGCATATCGATTTCTTCCATGCTAAATATTTCTCTGAGTAGAGGGTGCATTATTTCTTTGTTCTACAAATTTAGTTCTGGTATTTTTTCTTTCACTCTTCCTTGGCAGATGATTATCTTCCTTTGTTTTTCCATATTCGTTGTTGCAATGAATGTAGATTTAACAAACTTGATGGATTCTTTGTTGCTTGGCTGGCCACTACTTAATCCTTCTTCATAACCCAAAGCAATTTTCAGATTTGGATTCCTTTGCTGATTCAAAATGAGGGCTAATTCTTCTAAGGCTTTAATACTTAGAAGATTCTGGAGATACAATGATTTAAACTTCTCCCTCTCTTTTCTGGTTTTTACTACCTCTTATTCCAAGGATTCACATCTTGCCTTATTTTCCAATAACTGTTGTTTCACAATGTCCTCTATTTTCTTTGCCTCTTCTAATTCCAATTTTAGCAAGGCAAAGTCTTCATCAGGTTCGTTATTGTCTTTTTCGAACTGTATCGACAATTGTTTTAGTTTTTTCTTCTTAGATTTGAGTATAGAAATTTCTTCTAAAGAACTGATTAGTTCTCCTTCCAAGTCAACCACATCTTCTTCATCGTCAACATCACTTCCTGTGATTTTATTGTCATAATCCGCTTTGGCCATAAGCATAAAGTCATTAATCTTATCTTCACAAGAAGAGTCACTATCTGTGTCTTTTGAAGAGTCATCATTGTTTACACAAACTTTCTTTTTACCAAATCTCTTGAATTTGTAATTCTCTTCACTTTCAGAGCTCTAATCCTTCTTCTTGTGTGTACACTTAGATGCAAAGTGACCTATCCTTCCACAGTTAAAACATTTGAAGGGAAACTTTCCTTGGTACTTTCCTGATCCTTTATTTAGTCTTCTCACAAATTTTGCTTCAATTTCATCAGGCTCAGAATCCTCATTCTTATCTTCTTTAAATGATGCTTCTCTAGAGGTGGGTTTATCTTTAACTATCCTCATTTCATATGCAATCAATGTTCCTATAAGTTGATCAAAAGCCAAGAATTTTAGATCATTAAGTTCTTCTATGGAAGAGACCTTCGGGTTGAACCTATCTCGTAGAGATCTCAAAATCTTCTGAACTAAAGAGGGTTCCTCAATTTTTTCATCAAGTGCTTTCATTGCATTTACTAGTTCTTCAAATATCAGAAAGTACTTTCCAACAGTTTCATCCTCTTTCATCTTTAGCTTCTCAAACTGTACTCTGTAGGTTTGAAGCTTGGCGTCCTTTACCTTCTCATTACCTTCATAACTGCTAATGATTTTGTCCCACATTTCTTTGGCAGTTTCTAAGTGCATAACCTTTACAAATTATGCTTTTGTAAGCCCACTCAGAATAACATTCATAGACTTAGCATTGAAGCTGAATTCTAGTTTGTCATCCTTATTAGCTAGTACAACTGGCTTTACATAACCAGTCTCCACCACATCCCAGACATCCTAGACATGTTTAAGCTTCCTGATCTACCTTTAAATAAAAATAACCGGATCTGATACCAATTGTTGACCAATTGAGAGGGGGGGGTGAATCAGTTGTTACTGTGCTTAAACTAGTATGCCCATTTTAAACTCTTCACAAAAAACTCAATGACAATCATGATGATGTAGAGAAGTAAGCAATAGAATATTAAACATCAATCACACACATGAAATATAGAGAGACAGATATTTCTTGAGGAAACCCATAAAGGGAAAAACCTCTTCTTGTTTATATGATAAGTAATCTTTATTTTATTTACATTATCATACTTGTGAGCTCCAACTCCTCTTTAGGCTACAACCTCTGTTTTGCAAGATGCAACTTGCTGAGAGAACCAACTCTGTTTTCTCTAGCACCTACTAGAAGGAAGCACCAACTCCCTAGTTTCTAGCACCCACTAGAAGGAAGCACCAACTCCCTAAGTGTTCTAGCACCAACTTGATGGAAGCACCAACTTCCAGTCACACAGGCACCAACCTGTATAATAGGGAACAACAGTTCTCGCTTGCACCGCCCTGCCACCCTAGTTTTTCTGGCTGCAACCAGATGGAAGCTACAACTCCCTATGTTCAAGCACCCACTTGAAACTTTGAGGACAACCGTATTCCCTAGAACCTCCCAAACACCCTAGCTTATAAATATTTTCTTTCTTGAATCTATTACAGTGATACAATATTCATCAATGGCTTACCAGTCTCATCACTGTTCTGATTCACTACTCTTCCATTCCTACTTCAGTGTCCTCCTCCTCTCATCTTAATAATCTTTCTGTTCTTCTGCTTTGTCTCTGCATGCTCGCCTCAGCTTCCTCTTCCTCTCTTCCTTTCTCAGATATGCATCTCTCTTCTATGCGCTATGCCTCTTCTATGTATTTCGATTACTGCCCACATCATACTTTTTCCCCGTGTAAATTTTTTACTCTCAACATAAGCAACCTACTCTTCTATGTTCTACGTATATTTATAATGCCCAGTCCTCTGCCAGATAATACACCTAACTCTTCCTCCCTTCTAGCGATTACGCTGAGTCTGTTCTTCCTCCATGGCCATTATGCTGAAACTGTTAATCATTAGTGGTCGTTCCTGAGATTCTTTGGCTTCTCCAACAGCTACAGTCTTCGACACTTTTCCATCTGTCAATCATCTCTATGATGAGTCTCCATTCCACTGGAAGTTATCTCGAGACTCTTCATCTCCTCTGGCGATCACCCTGAGATTCTTCGAACTCTTTGATAGATGAAATCAGTCATTATCTACGGTTACAATCAGTTTATCTCTAGCGGTTACTGAGAGAAACTTAGTGCGCTCATCCCTTTCGCGATTTTTCCCTTCCTGAGAAAAACTACACAGTGGGTGCTGGATTTTCTGGCTAAGCCCCTTCCTTTCACATGACCATCAGTGGTGATTTTATGCCTAACCAATAATCATTTCACGATTTCTCATTTTGGGTGATCAAATGTGAGTCACCTTGGTTTTCCCGACTCACAAAACTCTGAAATGGATCCTATCACTTCTAGATTTTTCCCTTCTTCCCCACTGATGTGACCACTAGCTGTGATAAGGGGCCAAGCACGAGGGTGCTTAACGATTTCTCATATCGCGACCTCCTATTGTGAGTTTCTTCCAAAATCACGATACACAAAACTCCGAAATGGATCCTAGCAACACTAGATCCTTCACTTCTCTTCCTCTGATGTGAAAACAAGCTATGATAAGGGGTCAAGCATGAGGGTGCTTTGCGATTTTGTGTATCGCGACCTCCTACTGTGAGTTGCTTCCAAACTCATGATACGCGAAACTCTGAACTGAATTCATATCAGATAAACGGTCAAGGTCTCTCTTGCTGATCGATGGCTACGATCAATATCATGGACTCTGAATTCATATCAGATCAACGGTCCAGATCCTTGGTGATCAAATGACCTAGATCATTTCACGACTTCGCATATCGCGAGTTCCTACAACTCTCACCTTTGACTTCTCCTTCTCGCGAGTCAGTGAAATGATGATCTCTTGCCACATGTCCTCTGGATCCAATGAACTAGATCATTTCGTGAATTCACATTTCGCGAGTTCCTCCAACTCTCACCTTTGACTCTTCCAGTTCATAAGTCAGCGAAATTCCAATCGCTCGCCACATGTCCTCTGGCTCCAATGGTCAGTATTCCTTTGTAGCTTTAAAGTGTTGACTGACTCCTGGGCTTATCCTCCTTGCAAACTGGATCTAACCGTTGCTGGTCCTTCGCGCTTCGATCCAATGACTGAGGTCTAATATGCTCCTCTGCGTGCTCCTCCTGTCTAGACTCTGATTTAATGGACATCGGGTATTCTGGATTGGTGATCCACCAATCACTGTCGCTCCTCCTCCTGAGCTTTGGCTTTCTCACATCTCTAAGTGTCAAAGGCCATGACCTTTGATTCTTCTGTGAGTCTTGATGACTTGGACCTCGTCTGCATTTCTATGAACGCTATCTCTCCTGAGCTTTGGTGACAGAATTCACCTCGGCCCTGGTGTCCACTTGTGCTCTACATGCAACGCTGCACTATTCCTTCTCAGTTTCTCGACCTTGTTCTTCTATGTCTTCGCTGCTTGTTCTTTTGTGTCTTCACTACTGGTTGTTGGTCTTGCCATGTACACTTTGTTTGTAAACTTGCCATCATCGCTACTGTTCTTTCCATCAATGAAAAACACACTCTGCCTGTAAAAATGCCAACAATTAGATTCTTCAATACCTAAGAAAAGGACATCATCATCATCAGATTCATCACTGTCACTAGATTCTGACGAGCTGTTGTTTCTTCTTTTGAGTAAAAATTCTTTTTCCCTTTGTAAATTTTTCTCTTATAGTTGGGTTTTTCCTTCTTATTCTATTGTTTGGTTTTGCTTTCTTCATTTTTAGGGTCCTCCTTGAGATAGGGATACTTGGATGCAAAATGAACAACTTTGGAACAGTTAAAACATTTGAAAGGAATCTTGACTTCGTACTTCCTTGATCCTTTCTGAAGTTTTCTAATAAAATTGGATTCTTCCACATCAGATTCTTCATGATGGCACAATTGAAGTTTTTGCTTCTAATTTATGTTTGTTTTAAATGCTTTGAAAACTATTTCATCTTTTGTTGATTTATCATTCCCTGTTCTCATTTCATATGCTATAAAAATTCCATGGAGCTGATCAACTATGAGTGTGTCTAGATCAGATATATCTTCAATTGAAGAAATATTTGCATCATATCTCATAGGTAATGACCTTAGTATTTTTTGCACAATGGTTTTATCTGTAATCTCTTCTCCTGCCACTCTAATTGAGTTAACCACTTCATCTACCCTATGAAAGTACTCAACAATATTTTCTTCTTCTTTCATTTTTCAGATTTTCAAACTTAGCTCTATAGGTCTGTAGTTTGGCTTCCTTGACTTTGTCATCTCCTTCATATACAAACTCCAACTTGTCCCAGATTTCTTTGGCTGATTTTCAATGCATAACCTTCACACATATAGAATTAGTCAAACCTACTAATTCCATTAACTTCTCTTGAGTTGTCATTACATATTCTCTTGCCTGCAACGTCTTTGGGCGGAGTAGTTGGTGCAGTGTAACCATCTACAACAATTTGCTAGATTTCAAAACCAAGAGCCAACATGAAGTTTTTCATTCTTATTTTCCACAGAGAATAGCCTCGTCCATTGAACAATGGTGCTTTGTTGTTGGACATTCCTTCTTGTTGATCCATCTTCAACATCTACCTTCAAGTTTGTTAAACCATGTTGAAGGAACCTTCTCTGATACCAATTGAAGGATTAGATCCTATCACTGAGAAGGGGGGTGAATCAGACATAAAAATTATATCAATTTTCATTTATTAATGCAAACAGAATTTTAACACAGTATTTTATTGTGGAACCCAATTGGGAAAACCACAAACTCTTTTCTATTAACTACAAAATTTGTTTTACATGTTACATAGAAGGAAGATGTTTTTCCTTTTTGATCATCACCAACTGATCAGGATGCACCCACACCCTATTTTACCAACACAAACTGGTAAGAGGCTATGACCCCTTGTTTAGTCAACTACAATTGACAAGGAAGCACCAAATCCCTCTGCAGGCACCAACATGCCCTTGCACCACCCAACCACCCTTAATACATAAGTATCTTCAACTTTTCTTTCTGGAATCTGCTTCAGCTTTTGATCTGGACTACAGAGACCCTTTCTTCTCACCTCTCTTTCTTGTTTATATATTCTACAAAATGACGTGAGTGTTATACATAGTGTCCTTTATTTGGAGCATCGCACCTCTTCGTTTAACTTAACCATAATCATTGTTTTAACGTTTTTATCGTGAAGGATTTTCAGAATTTGATCACAGATATGGATCAATTTCATCCTTTAGACTCGATCACGAATCTCTGTTATTTTCACAAAGACCAAATTCTACGGAGGCGCTTCCTTCAAACCATTACATGTGACCGAGCGTTACAAAACCATGAGCTTAGAAATTACAATGACGTATTATGTTGTCATTTAGATCCTCTATATCATATGACCAATGATGCTGACCAAATGCTAGGCCATAAGTGCTTGAGCGCTTATCACATCAATGGTTATGATCCAATCTTCTGATTATATGGACGACTGATGGAACTTCGCACTTCAGAAATTCTAGATTTGAAACCTTTCAAAACTTTCGAATTAGACCTCCCGAACAGATCAAATGATTTACATCTATTTCGCGGAAATGTATCAATCGTCAGATTTGATTCTTTACAAGGCTTAATCTAAGGGCCAAGACTTAATCAAGAATTGAGTTGGATGGCCACCATTTACTCTAGGTCTTCGGACTTTGGATATTTCGAATCTCAACACCTTCTTTCCTCCGGAGTGATCATCTGCTATGGTAAGTCATAATACGGTGGACACCGCTTGCTGTTGGTTAACATTTCAGCTTACACTATCCTTCCACTGAAGTAGATTGACGGTCAAGAATGCACTCGACATCAGATCGACGATCGAGATTTCCTTCGGGTCTCCCATATGCCCTTTGCTGATGTGGTCTGCCATATGTCCTTGCTGACATGGTCGAATGACTATTGATGATGTAGGATCTCAATATGAGTGCTACGTGTCTTAACCTCATGGCTTCGGAACTTCGACCTTCGGGTGATTTTACATGTTCTCAATTTCATTTCGCCGAAGTGGTCAACACCAAAGTTGACCATCATCCTGATCCGATGGTTATCATGTATTTTTCTAGATCTAACGGTCCTTATTCATTTCGGCCTTTGAGACTTTGGGCAATTCGACTTCTCTAGTTCCCAATTCTTCCAAAGTGAGATTCCTCGAAGTGTAACTTCCTCACAACTTTTAACCTGAACTGAATGTTGTTCGTTGATCATGGTTTTAGATCGACGACTCAATCTATCTACGATGTAGCACTTCTAGCTTATCCTATCCTTCCACTCGAAAATGATCCGACGAATGACAGGATTTCACATATTCGATAACTCAACCTTTCTGCTTATCTTGTCCTTCCACTTACTTTTAATCCGACCACTAACAGGATTTCGGATAAACGAATTCTCAGCCCTTTCATCTTATCCTGTCCTTCCACTAAAATGTGATCCAACGATCGTGAAGACACTCCAAGTAGATCCACGATCAAGAATGATTGCGGAGCTATAACTTGCGAGTGATTTAACTCGTCACCCAAACTCCACAATTGGTAGTTGTGCGTTGTTGGTGAGTCATCCACAATTGTTGATCTTTGAAGGTATAAGATCGGATGGTCCTGAATAATTGTGGGATTTGAACAAGCGTGACATTTAATTCTTCTTTTAATCTCTGCAATTCACCCATGACGTTGATTAGGCGATTGTGCATCCAAAGGTCACAATTTGATCTGAGTTTTATCACGCCATCTCTTCTGAGCTTTTGATCTTCATTCGTTAACTCTCATGAGATTTAATCTCTGTTTGACATCAGTCATTATATACTGTTTGACTGGTCATCCAACGTTTCTTCTGAAATTCATTGCACCATCTCTTCTGAGCTTTGATCTTCATGTGTTTGCTAACCCTCCTGAGATTTTATCATACAAACATTGTTGATCCTATCATGATCAACAATAGTCATGAATTTCTTCAGTCTTAAGGTGATTTTCTTCTATCGATTCTTAGTATACTTTGCTTCTCTGCTTATTATGACTGTTGACATCAATGACAACACATGAATGACAATATGTCCAACAATATACCCCTTTTTCATTGAGGGAAACACACTAACTTCATACACAAACTCCCCCTGTGATGTTGCATCTCTCCTCTAAAGTTACTCTCCCCCTTGGACATCAATGGAAAAGGGTTTCTTCTCTTATGATATGTCTGTCTAAATACTTCTGATCAGAGTCTTGACCATTGGTAACTCCTCCTACAATCACACTTTTCCCATCAGAATTGAATGACTCCTTCTGACATTGATTGTTATATCCCCAAGTGCCAACTGATGCATTAATTTCTTGAGAGATTTAGGTTGGAAGAAAGAGTACTCCTAATTTTTGCCTGAGATATTCAAATGCATCTCTTCTTAAGGGTTTTGTGAAAATATCTGCCACCTGTTCTTATGTTGGAACATATTCCAATTTAATGTTCTTATTTTTAGCGTGATCTCTTAGATAGTGGTACTTTATGGGAATGTGTTTCAATTTTGAGTGATGGACAGGGTTCTTAGAGAGACTTATAACGCTTTTATTATCAAAGTGGATAATAGTAGGTTCTTCAAATACTATTTTGATGTCCTTTAGGGTTTGTTTCATCCATTCCACTTGTGTGCAACATTCTGCTTCTGCAATATACCCAGCTTCAGTGCTAGATAGAGAAATTGAGGACTGTTTCTTGCTTATCCATGTTACCAATGATTCTCCCAAAAAGAATGCTCCTCCACTCATACTTTTTTTGTCATCTACACTTCCTGCCCAATCAACATCTGAATAGGCTTTTAAAGTGAATGAATCCTTGCTAGGTCACCCCAAACCAAGATCTATGGTTCCTTTCAAATACCTAAAGATTCTTTTTATAGCTTGAATATGGCTTTCCTTTGGTGCTGCTTGGAATCTAGCCACCATCCCAACATCTTTCTTGACATCAGGTCTGGAAGTTGTTACATAAAGTAAACTACCAATCATTGATATGTAGTGTTTTGGATCTATGACTTTGGACTCATCATCCTTGCTTAGTTTGCATCCAACTGTTATAGGTGTACTAACAGGTTTGCAATCCTCTAACTGGTATCTCTTGAGCATATCTTTAACATACTTAGACTGATGGATAAAGAATCCTCTTTTGGACTGTATTATTTTTAATCCAAGAAAGAAATTCAGTTCACCAAGAAAAGACATTTCAAATTCTTGCTGCATCATCTTAGCAAATTCCTTACTCAGGTTTTCATCATCACTGCCAAATATAATATCATCAACATATACTTCCAAAATAATCATGTTATTATCGTCAACTTTATAGTAAATATTTCTATCTATTGATCCCCTTTTTAAGCCTTGTTTTTGTAAGTAAGAATCTATCCTTGCATACCATGCTCTGGGTGCTTGTTTTAGTCGATAGAGTGATTTCTTTAATTTCCATACATAGTCCCCTTTGTTGGTTAATTGGAACCCATCTGTTTTCTCAATATAGAATTCCTCTTCCAAATTTCTATTGAGAAATGATGATTTGACATCCATTTGGTACACTTTAAATTTTCTGTAGCTGGAGAAAGCTAAAAATATCCTAATTGCCTCTAATCTGGCCACAGGTGAAATTTTTTCTTCATAGTCTACTCCTTCAACCTGAGCATACCCTTTAGATACTAATATGGCTTTGTTCCTGATTACTTTCCCATCTTCATTCATTTTATTTTTATATACCCATTTAGGTCCAATGACATTTTTATTTTTTGGTCTTGGAACTAGTTCCCAAGTTTGATTTTTTTTCAATTTGATACAATTTTTCATTCATAGCTTTGATCCAATTCTCATATTTACATGCCTCTTTAATTGAGCTAGGCTCAAAATGTGACAACAATGCTATTTCTGTTTGATACAATAATTGTCTTCTTGTGTGCACTCCATGATTCATATCTCCAATAATTAGTTCTTCAGGATGATGTTTTTGAGTAATTCTTGAGGGTGTCTTTTTATCTCTTCTTGGGAATTCTTATCTTATCTCTCCATCTTGACTATATTATTTTCTTTCACTAGTATCCATATCATCCTCTTCCCTTTCTTTTTCATTCTCTTCTACTTCTTCTACTTGTGTACCAATTGTCTCATCATCATCTTCATCTTCACTTTCAGGTATGGTCTTTTGATTTTTGATCCTTATCGTTTTTATGTCATCCACCTTGACATATGCACTCTCAACAATCTTATGTGATCTAATATTGTAGCATCTGTATTCTTTCCTGTTTGAAGCATATCCAAGAAAAATACCTTCATAAGATCTTGCATCAAATTTTCCAAGACTCTCATCTAGTCTTTTGATGTAGCATTTGCTTCCAAAGACCTTGAAGTATTTTACTGATTGAGCTCTTCCAAACCATAGTTCATAAGGGGTCTTATCACTATTAACCCTGAGCTGACCTCTTTTCAATATGTATACTGATGTGCTTACAACTTCCCTCCAATATCCATTTGACAATTTTTCTTCATTGAGCACAGTCCTTGTAACCTCCTGAACTGTTCTATTCTTTCTCTCAACAATCCCCTTTTGCTAAGGTGTTCTGGTAGCAGAGAATTGTCTTTTTATTCCATGGGTTTCATAGAAGAGATCAAAATTTTTTGAGGTTAACTCACCACCATTGTCTGATCTAAGACATTTGATTTTTGTCTCCTTTTCATTTTCAACAAGGGTTTTAAAGGCTTTGAATTTGTTAAGTGCTTCTGAGTTTTCTTTGAGAAAACATATCCAACCCATTCTAGTAAAATCATCAATGAAAAATATAAAGTAAGACTCTCCTTACAAACTCTTGGTCCTCATAGGTCCACATAGGTTAGTGTGAACAAGCTCTAAAGGTTTTGAGGTTGTTTATTCTTTTTCCTTGAACCTTATTCTAGTTTGCTTCCTTAGTTGACAGTGTCTACACATAGCATTTGAGGGTTTTATGATATTTGGCAAGTTTATTTAAGTCTAAAAACTTGTCCTTGTTACCTGTCATATGTTTTGAGCACCCATTGTCAACATACCAAAGATCGTTTTTATCTTGAGCTTTTAGGGAAATAAGACATTCCTTTTTTGATGTTTTCCCCCTCCAAAGTTTCTTTTGCTTTCTAATGAACTTTGGTTGTTCTGAGACTTCCATTAATCTGCAATTAATGGCCTTATGTCCATGGTTATGACATCTGAATAATTTTAAGTCCCCTTCTTGTAGAGGTGCAAAGGCGTTATTGTTTCTTTTTTTAACTTGATTTACTGCTTGGTTATTCTTAAGAATATAGTTCTTAACCTTCAGATTTTTTTTTTTATATGCTCTACAATTTATAGCTTTGTGTATGAAATTAGAGAATACAATTTATAGCTTTGTGTCTTAACCCACATAGTCTTCCTATTCGCACCCAATTCGTCACCTGGTGAGAAAATCGAGGGTGCTTACATTCCCTATTGGGTCGTGCAGGGCATGACAGCTATGGAGGAAAGGGTTAGAGGAAACAAAACAAACTACATGCAAGAATTAACTGAAAACAAATTAAAACTGTGAAAAGAAACAACAAACACCAAAAAAAAGACAGATGTCACCAATGGTTTTGAGCTGGTCAATTGATGAAATTGGAGCACGATGGAGGAAGAGAATTGTGGTTCCTTCTTCCCCCAACGAAAGGCTCTTGAGGCCCTCACAAAGTTTGCTTTCCTTACAATGAGAAGAACTGAGCATGACAGTGAAAGAACTCCCTGCGATGTTGCCAATGTGTTATCGTTAAAGAATGAGTCCTTAACAATCTTAGCAGCATAACGATGCCTGAAATTCCTTGCGAAAACAATGTATCTTCACGGCTTTTTATAGCAGATCCTCGGGCGATTATGTAACCTCTTCAAAGTGTGAAAAGGGGCCCTTTAGGGCTTCCTTAGGTCATTAAAGCGCCTACCCTACAGATTCGGCTTGGATTTGGGAGTCAAATCAGATTGGGAGATGGTCCGTAAGCGGTTGGGAGGCTGATCGATTCAATAAATGTGTCGTTTTAGCAGGTGCACGGGTTTTTGCGCTGACAGCCGCACGTCATGCGCGCATGCGTGCATAATACACTTTTGTCCTACGCATGTGCACGTGCACCAAACTACTGTAAAGCGCCCTTCAATTTTTGGTTACTTTGTATAGTTTTTGACCCTTTTGGAATGCTGTGAAATTAATTCAGTGCCATGAATGACTTCATTGCTGTTTTGATGATGCAGAGTTCTTGTCGCCATGTGCGGACGAAATTTCAGTGA
>ML782477.1:156670-191997 GCA_009831015.1 Picea engelmannii | reverse complement strand
AAATAAGGGAAAATGATTTTTATCCACCTAAGTGCTTATGTTTGTTTGACTATCCCCTTTATAAGTTGAGGGGTCTAAGTGGTGCAGTATTTAGAGCATGCATAACATCATTCATGAGAAGGAAAATGACTTTCCCCACATCCAAAACCTTACAATGAGAAATTTAGTTCAGATGCGTGGCCTGCAGTGTAGACAGAGGTGCATATGGTGCCTGCGTGCTGACCGTATTGAAAACAAAATCACATGTGCGTGAAAAAATAGGTGTAACTCAGGCGCATGCGCACCAGATGCGCATCTGTGGGCTGGAATACCCGCACGTTTGTGACAAGTTATCGAGAAAGAAAATCTGGATGGATTTCTCTCAATTCTCCTGTGAATTGACTGGTTAGCAGGTCAGTGGAGGCCGGTTTGTGTCCCCACAAGTTAATAAAACCAAAAGGAAAGAAAAATAAACCCAAATGAGGGAGGATTTGATACCTTCTCCCTAGTGGAGTCGCCAGTCTGTTCGCACCCAATTCGTCACCTGGTGAGCAAATTGAGGGTGCTTACATGCCCTGTTGGGTCTTGCAGGGCATGACAGCTGTGGAGGAAAGGGTTAGAGGAAACAAAACAAACTACAAGCAAGAATTAACTGAAAACAAATTAAAACTGTGAAAAGAAACAACAAACACCAAAAAAAAGACAGATGTCACCAATGGTTTTGAGCTGGTCAATTGATGAAATCGGAGCACGATGAAGGAAGAGAAATGTGGTTCCTTCTTCCCCCAACGGAAGGCTCTTGAGGCCCTCACAAAGTTTGCTTTCCTTACAATGAGAAGAACTGAGCATGACAGTGAAAGAACTCCCTGCGATGTTGCCAATGTGTTATCGTTAAAGAATGAGTCCTTTACAATCTTAGCAGCATAACGATGCCTGAAATTCCTTGCGAAAACAATGTATCTTCACGGCTTTTTATAGCAGATCCTCGGGCGATTATGTAACCTTTTCAAAGTGTGAAAAGGGGCCCTTTAGGGCTTCCTTAGGTCATTAACCCTCCTACCCTGCGGATTCGGCTCAGATTTGGGAGTCAAATCAGATTGGGAGCCGGTCTGTAAGCGGTTGGAAGGCCGACCGATTCAATAAATGCACTGTTTTAGCAGGTGCGCGGGTTTTTGTGCTGACAGCCACGCGTCGTACACGCATGTGCGCATAATACACTTTTGTCCTGCGCATGTGCGCGCGCACCAAACTACTGTAAAGCGCCCCTGAATTTTTGGTTACTTTGTATAGTTTTTTACCCTTATGGAATGCTGTGAAATTAATTCAGTGCCATGAATGAATTCATTGTTTTTTTGATGATGCGGAGTTCTTGTCGCCATGTGCGGACGAAATTTCAGTGATAACACTTCCCACAATAAAAACTACTACAAAATGATGAGCATATTAAATGACTTCTTAAAATGATTGATCTCAACAAAGTAAATAATGATTGTAACACAAGAACCAATCATTAAATAGATATCTCAACAAAGTAAATAATGATTGTAACACAAGAACCAATCATTAAACAAAGATCTCAACAAAGTAAATAATGATTGTAACACAAGAACCAATCATTCGAAGATGTAAATTCTTTGCAAAAATAAAAGTTATCAAAAGATGTGCAAAGTTAACAAGGAAGTCCATGATTGAAAGATGGTCATTCAAATATGTAAATGCTTTGCAAAAATAAAAGTTATCAAAATATGTGCAAAGTTAAAAAGGAAGTCCATGATTGAAAGATGGTTGTTACACAAGAACCAAACATCTTGTAAAAGGAAGATCATCTAAGAATCAAATCAAATAAGTCATTGTAGTAGCTTGCATGAGGACATGCAAGAGCTTCAGTTAGGGAGTATGTTTGGGCTTCAAAACGTCATACAAATATCACTCATTACCATACATTTTTCACCTATGCTTCCATTATATCACTCATTATTCACCACCATGTCACTTCATTTTCGCTATTGTTCACCATTAATGGGTCTCATTTATATTTTCCAAATATTATTTATTTTTAAGCATTTGTAAGAGAAATTCTTCATTAAATATTAGAAAATAATATATTTTACTTTATATATGGAAAATGGATTGTTTTTGTGACATGTGTAGGTGCCAAGGAAGCTTCCAAGACACCTTTATGTGGCCTTGCATGATCAAATTCAAATTTGAGAAGATAAACCTCATGGAGAAGATCAAGGACAAAAGGGGGTTATGTGTCTAGATGGTTGAGAGATGATCCGATGGTCGAGAATGTAATTTGGCTCTCCGGGTCTCCGGACTTCGAAGATTTCAAATCTCAAATTGACGCTCTGGATCAGATGGCCCAGATTCACTTCGGATGATATAACGCTTGAGATATTTTTCGGACGATATGATGACTGAGATTTACTTCGGACGATTCGACGGTCAAGGATTCATTTCGACTCTCCAGGTATCCAAACTTCGGGCATTTCAAATATCAAACTAAATTATTGAAGTGATATTTTTCTGGAGAGTAACCTCCTCACATATTTTTACCCAAAAATAATGACGTTCGTTGGATCAGGATCTTAGATCAATGACTCGATCTGTCTACGATGCAACTCTTCTATCTTATCCTATCCTTCCACTTAGAATGATCCAACGGCTGAGGGAAATTCACGTTTGATCCGACGACTGACAGGTATTCAGATAATCAAATTCTCAACTCTTTAGCCTCGTTTAACTTACCCTTCAATTAATTCGACCCAACAGTCGATGGATATTCAGGTGATTGTGATCTCAGATATTAGCCCTTTCTTATCTTGTCCTTCCACTAATTCAATCCGACAATCATCACATTTTCTCCAGATCCGATGGTCCACATTCATTTCATATTTCGAGCTTCGGGTAATTCAAATTTCAAGTTGCCAATTCTTCCGAAGTGAGATTCCCCGAATGGCAACCTCCTCACAAATCCACTGGATCTAATAGTTGTTGGTATTTTGGATCGGTAATCCAACGACTACTGTCGCTCTTCCTCCTAAGCTTCTAATCTCTCCGACTTAGAATATTTTCTAAGTGTTCATAGGTCTCGACCTTTGCTCCTCCTGCGAGTCTGTTTCTTGGACCTCGTCTGCAATTATGGAAATTGCTATCTCTTCTGTGCTTTCTTGTTTCTGCATACTATTCGCTTCTCCTCCTTAGCTTATGCTTTTCCTATAAAAAATCGATGCTATTGTTCTTTCCATAAATGAAAAGAACATGCTTTCCTGTAAAACATGCCAACAATCTCCCCCTTTAGCATTGATGGCAACCCTAAAAGGTTGCTGCTTGGACCTACAACTGTAACATCCAGACCACTCCTTTTCTCCCCCTTTGACATCAATGTCAAAGAAAACATGCTCCCCCTAATCTGTTGTAGTACTTTGTGGAGGTATCATATATTCAACGAACACATACTCCCCCTGACAGGATGGACTCTCTTAGGTTGATAATGGGGTCACGCCCAACTTCTGGCGTAGATACTCAAACTGAGCTTTTGCAACCGGTTTAGTGAGGATATCAAAAATATGATATTTGGATGGAATATAATGCAAAGAAACAACATTTTTGGTCACCTATTCCCTCAAGAAGTGATACTTGATGGGTATATGCTTGGTCTTGGAGTGAAATACATGATTCTTTGACACACTGATTTCACTAGTATTATCACAATGAATTGGGATCGGTGCAATATAATTTACCTCCAAGTCTGCAAGTGTTTGAATCATCCATAATACTTGGGTAAAACAAGTGGCAGCTGCAATGTACTCAGCTTTTGTAGTCGATAAGGAAATGGAACCTTGCTTCTTTCTTAACCATGCTACAAGAGAAACTCCTAAGAAGAATGCACCTCCACTTGTGCTTTTCATTTCATCCATGCAGTTAGCCCAATCAAAATATGAATAGACTGGTAATTGAAAATTTTGATTCCTAGGATACCATAGGCTATCAAATGACGTTGTTTAGGTGCATATTGATACCTTCCTACCATTCCAACATCATGCATTATGTCTGCCATTTTACCAGTGAAGCATTATTACTTCCATTTTTTTTTGGATTTCTTGGGATTGTGTATTCTCTTTTGATCCCATGTTTATCACAAAATTCCTTTAAATCACTTGACATAAATTATCCTCCTCTGTCCGATCTTACAACCTTTAATCTGTTGCCTGTTTCATTCTCAGTTAAAGCCTTAAATATTTTAAATTTCTCAAATGCTTCATCTTTTTCTTTGAGAAAAGAAACCCAAGTGAGTCTGGAGTAATCATCAAAGATGAACATGAACTAGTTTTCCGTCCCCATGCCTTCTTGTCTTGATGGTCCATATAAATCCATTTGAACTAATTGGAGTGGTTTCTCTATTGA
This sequence comes from Picea engelmannii, assembly GCA_009831015.1. NCBI lineage: Eukaryota > Viridiplantae > Streptophyta > Pinopsida > Pinales > Pinaceae > Picea > Picea engelmannii. The sequence continues at coordinate 187,608 of ML782477.1, read as the reverse complement.
TGTAGAGTTCTTGGATTTAAACTGTGTCCCGATTAGCTTTCCTACTTGGCAGGGTTTACACACAAAATCTTGTGTCTTTGATATTCTTGGAAGATCTTTTACTACCTTAATATTTTTGAGCTTGATTAAGTGGTCAAAGTTTATATGTCCAAGTCTCCTATGCCATAACCAGCTCTCATCATGTTTTCTTAGATGACACTCTTCTATATCTTCTTTCAACACATACATTATTATTTTTCCTTATGCCTTTAGCCACCACTTGTCCTGAGTTTACAGACTTTATCTTACAATATTTGGAAGTGAACACCACTTCACATCCTTTGTCACACGTTTGACTTACACTAAGAAAATTATGTTTCAGCCCATCTACAAGCAGGACATCCTGGGATTTTCCTTTTCCATTACTTAAACTCATCATCCCTTTACTCTTGATTTTACCTGGTTCATCATTTCCAAAGGTCACATTTCCTGTTTTTCCTTTACTTATAGAAAAAAACTTATCCTTGTCTCCATTCATGTGTTTGGAACATTCACTGTCTATATAGCAGGGGTCCTTTTGTTTTTGAGCTGAAAGTACTAGACCACATTTTTCACTATCTTTCTTTTTCCATGTGCTGGCATTTTTAGCTAAGGGTTTTATCTTTGTATCTATTTTGTAATTCTTTAGATGGCAGTTTGCAGCTTTGTTGCCGAAGTTATGATAGTTATAACATTCGAGATCATTTTTCAATAGGTCAAAGTTATTGGTGCAACTTTGTCTACACATTGGCTGTTTAGTTCTATGTTGCAAACATTGTTTATTTCTTGATATCCTCAATTTCATGTCTCTAAACTTAATTTGACAATTTGCAATCTTATGACCAAAATCAGGGCAGAAAAAACAATAACCATGGAAGAAATTTTTGTACTTGAAGGATGGCCTTCTTATTGGTATTTGTTGCTCCATCTTTTGATATCTTTGTTTTTTATCAGGGATCATCTTATCTTTATTATCTTTTGGTGACAAAGTACTCACATGGTCTGATTGTTTGCTGACTTGGAACTTGATCATCTTTACTGGATCTTTGCTTTATGTCTGTTTTCTGCTTGAACCACTTACATAACCTAAAGCAGTCTTCAACAAAGGAGATCTTTGTTTGCTCAGAATGTCATTTAGTTATGTTGAGGCTTTAATGCTTGGAAGATTTTGGAGATACAATTCTTTAAACTTCTCCATCTCTTTTTTGGTCTTTACTACCTCTTCTTCCAAGGATTCACATCTTGCCTTCTTTTTTGATAACTATTGTTTCAAAATGTCCTCTATTTTATTTGCCTCTTCTAACTCCACTTTTAGTAGGGCAAAGTCTTCATTCAGTGTTTTACCATTCTTTTCAAACTGCATCGACAACTATTTTTGTTTTCTCTTCTTAAGTCTGAGTCTGTCAATCTCTTCTAAAGCACTGATTAGTTCATCTTCCATATCAACCACAACTTCTTCATCATTAACATCACTTCCTGTGATTTTATTATCATAATCCTATTTGGCCATAAACATAAATTCATTAACCTTATCTTCACAAGAAGATTCACTATCTGTGTCTTCTGAAGAGTCATCATTGTTTACAAATAAACTTTTATTTTTACCAAATCTCCTGGGTTTGTACTTCTTTTCACCTTCAGAATTTTGATCCTGCTTCTTGTGTGGATACTTAGATGCAAAGTGACCTATATTTACACAGTTAAAACACTTGAAGGGAAACTTGACTTGATACTTTCCCGATCCTTTCTTTAGTCTTCTCATAAATTTTGCTTCAATTTCATCGGGCTCAAATTCCTCATTCTTATCTACTTTAAAAGATGCTTCTCTAGTGGTGGATTTATCTTTACCTATCCTCATTTCACACGCATTCAATGTTCCTAGAAGTTGATCAAAAGCCAAATATTTTAGATCATTAAGTTCTTCTATAGCAGAGACCTTTGGGTTGAACCTATCTAGCAGAGATCTCAAAATTTTTTGAACTAAAGAGGCTTCCTCAATTTTTTCACCAAGTTCTTTCATTGCATTTACTAGTTCTTCAACTCTCAAAAATCACTTCCCAACAGTTTCATCTTCTTGCATCTATTGTTGTTCAAAATATACTCTATAGGTTTGAAGCTTGGCATCCTTTACTTTCTCATTACCTTCACAACTACTAATTATTTTGTCCCACATGTCTTTGGATGATTCTAAGTGCATAACTTTTACAAATTCTGCTTCTGCAAGCCCACTCAGAATAACATTCATAGCCTTAGCATTGAAGTTGAATTCTATCTTCTCATCCTTATTAGCTATTACAACTGGCTTTACATAACTAGTCTCTACCACATCCCAGACATCTACACGTAAAGCCATTATGTAGGTTCTCATCCTAACTTTCCAGAAGGAAAAGTTTGTTCCATTGAACAAGGAGGCCTTATTTGTTGAAGTTCCTTCATGAATTGACATGTTTAAGCTTACTGATCTACCTTTAAATAAAAGGAACCATATTTGATACCAATTTTTGAACAAATGAGAGGGGGGGGGGTGAACCAATTGTTACTATGCTTAAACAATTATGCCCATTTTAAATTTTTTACAGAACACTCAATGATGACCACAATAATGCAGGGAAGTAAGAAATAGAATTTTCACCATCAATCAAACACATCAAATATACAGAGACAAATATTTCCTGAGAAAACCTATAAAGGGAAAAACCTCTTCTTCTTGGTATGATAAGTATTTTTTTTTTTTTTGTACATTATCATTCTTATGAGCTCCAACTCCTCTTGAGGTTACAACCTTTATTTTACAAGAAACAACTTGCTGAGAGCACACCCTCTCTGGTTTCTCTAGAACCCACTAGAAGGAAGCACCAACTCCTTGAGTGTTCCAACACCAACTGGATGGAAGCACCAACTTCCAGTGACATAGGAACCATCCTGTATAATATAGAACAATAGTTCTCCCTTGCACCACCCTACCACCCTAGTTTTTCTGGATGCAACCATATGGAATCTACAAATCCTTGTGTTCAAGCACCCACTTGAAACTCCGAGGACAACAGTCCTCCCTAGCATGTCCCTACCACCCTAAAATATAAATCTTTGCTTTCTTAAATTTATCACAGTGATACAATATTTATCAATAGCTTACCAGTCTCATCATTATTCTGCTACCCTACTCTACTCTGCCTGTATCAGTGTGTTGATGCACGCATACCTTGCACATTCTGTTCTTATGCATTTTATGCTCTATGTGCCATGTCCCTTATATGCACTATGCCTCTACATTCTCAACTCTGTGTCACTTCTCTACCCTTCAGTTTGTTCACTACGTCTCTCCCTACCCACACCGTCCCTCATGAGAGAATCAACATCCTTTTCTCTGTTTTGCATCAATTTCACACGTCGAGTCGTCTGCATGATCATAATTGAAACTCTTCATATTCTCTAGTGGTTATGTTGAATGTGTTCATCATCAATGGCCTTTTTCCTAATATTCTTTGGCTTCTGTAACAGTCGAAACTCTTTGTCTTCTCTGTCAGTTACAGTCAGTCATATTTGGCTTCTTTGGCTTCTAAGACCCCTTCTTCACGTGACCACTGACGGTGACCAAACGAATATTCAAAAGGCACTTCCCAATCTCGGTCTAGTGAGCGCTAGATCCATTTCTCGATATGACCCTGGGTGATGATCTCATGTGATCATGCGATTACGACTGGACCGTCGATCTCACGATCTTGACGGTGCTCTTGAAAGGATGGATCAGATTGGACAGTTTATTTCACAGAAACAAATCAATGGTTAGATTTTATCCTTACACTCATCCTTTCATTTGTTCAATCCGATGACTAGGACTTAATCAAATATTAAGATGGATGGATTTCAGAACTTCTCCCTTTAGGACTTCGGGATTTCAACTTTTCGAACTTACGTTATCCATGCACTGTACACTTATCAACGGTTGAGAATACACCCATAGTGATCTTTCAGATCGGATGACTTGTGTCCTTGTTGATGTGATCTGCCACATGTCCTTGTTAAGGTGGTATGTTGACATGGGTGAGACATGTAGGGAGTGTAGTGGAGTGTGGAGGTAGAGCGCGGTAGTGGAGTGTGACGTTGGAGCGCGGAGGTGGCATGCATGAGTGGTTTGGTGGTTTAATCAGAGGGGGGGTCAGGAGGTAAGTGTTAATGAGTGAGGGGGGTCTAAGTTAATAGAAAGGTTACGTGTATGAGGGTCCCACAAGGAAAATACCACCAACTCAGACCCCCCCCACGATTAATGGCATAAATCTCAGGGGGTTCTGATATGCCTTATTGACCATAGATCTGAGTCCCTGATTCTCGGCCGCTGAGATTAGCGCACCCTTTACCCAACTTATCCTATCCTTCCACTTTATAAAGATCTAACTGCTGTGATATTCTTCGGATGATCCAATGGTCAAGAACGTATTTTGGCTCTTCGGGTCTCCGTTCTTCGGATATTTCAAATCTTAAACTGACGCTTTGGATCAGACGTCTAGATTCACTTCAGACGATCTAATGCTTGAGATATTCTTCGGATGATCTGATGACTAAGATTTAATTCAGATGATTCGATGATTGAGGATTCATTTCGGCTCTCTAGGTCTCCAGACTTCAGGAATTTCAAATCTCAAACTGAATTCTTAAAGTGAGATTTTTCTGGAGAGTAACCTCCTCACATATTTATACTCGAAATGAATGACATTCATTGGATCAGTATCTTAGATCAATGACCCGATCTGTCTGTGATGCAAATTTTCTAGCTTATCATGTGCTTCCACTGAGAATGATCCAACGACTATTAGAAATTCGCATTTGATACGACGACTAACGGGTATTCGGATAATCAAATTCTCAACTCTTTAGTCCCGTATAACTTACCCTTCAATTAATTCGATCCGATGGTCGATGGATATTCGGGTGATCGTGAACTCAGATCTCAACCCTTGCTTATCTTGTCCTTCCACTAATTCAATCTTACGGTCATCGCATTTTCTACATATCCGATGGTCCACATTCATTTCAGATTTTGGGCTTTGGGTAATTCAACTTTCAAGTTGCCAATTCTTTCAAAGTGAGATTCCCCATACGGTAACTTCCTCGCAAATCTACTGGATCTAACGGTTGCTGGTCTTTTGGATTAGTGATCCAACGACCACTGTCTCTCTTCCTCCTGAGCTTCTGATCTCTCTGACTTAGAATATTTTCTAAGTGTTCACGGGTCTTGACCTTTGCTCCTCTTGTGAGTTTGTCTCTTGTACCTCGTCTGCAATTTTGGAAATTGCTATCTCTTCTGAGATTTCTTGTTTTTGCATACTGTTTGCTTCTCCTCTTGAGCTTATGATTTTCCTGTAAAACATCGATGTTGTTGTTCTTGCCATCAATGACAAGTAGACACTTTCCAGTAAAACATCGATGTTGTTGTTCTTGCCATCAATGACAAGTAGACACTTTCCAGTAAAACATGCCAACAAATTGTTATTTTTCAGATGGCACATTCCGAACTCTGGTCGTTGGCTCACTCGTTTCATACATTGGTGAATATTTTGTAATGTATTTTGGCCATTAGATGCTCTTATGACCTCACACATTAAGGGGAATATGTTATAACCCTAAATTTATCTACACATGCATACCTGGCCTTTGGCCCTCTTACTTGCATTTTTTGCCAAAGCACTGTTAAGTTGCTCTTCTAAAAAACCATTTTTTTGAATATGTACGTGCCCTGCACCAATACTGCCCATGCACATATGCTTGTTGCACCACTGAAACCCATGTACATAGACATGTTGCACTATTATAGCCCACGTATACTTGCAAAAGTTTCAAAAAATAAAATGTTTCAAGGAATTCGTTGAGATTATGGGCTATTGGGCAGTTTCCCAACTAATCCACCTTCTATATCCCGTCACCCAACCAGATAATCATCATTTTTTCATATAAAAGGAAGTGTTGGGGTCTCATTCCACATCTATAAATAATAAAAGTGAAATTCTGCCCATTTCACATCCCCTCCTTGCCCAAGTTATTGCAACCCTTTTTTGAGAATTTCCTCAAAATTCCCCAATTATCCCTTCTCCCTCCATCAGAACCCATTCACTTCCCAAGAAGAGATTAGAAGGTCGAGAGGAGAAGCCACACAAAGGTGCACTTAGAGCTTGGTGAAGAGGATCCCAGACCAGGTTCATGGAGCAGTAATCGAATTTGGTTGTAAAGGTATAATAATTGAATTATTAATAAAAGAATTACTTTTCTTGTCCCAAATCATGGTGTATTGAATGCTTTTAATGGTTTATGTCTTGAAATTATAACATATAACCCTAATTTATATATGAAATAACATGCTTGTATCTTTCTCTTTGTCTATCTTTGAATGCAGGTCATCCTTGGGAGGAGGCTTGTAGTGAGCAAAGCTTTCAAGCTTGAGGGGATCATCATTGGACGCAGAGTAGAGGTATAGTTACCCGATCCCTCTCATCTTTGCTTTTCTTTTATGAGTTTTGGTATGTTTGGTGTAGTTTAGAGAAGTAGTTGAATTTTAGATGGTTAATTGACATGCCTACATTCTAAACCCTGGTGTAGTCATAGGGAGGTTTTTCCCTCTAGCAGTAACTCAAGATAGAATTTTATTAATTGAAGTTTATGTTGGTGATATTATTTTTGCAAGAAATGATGACAGGTTAAGCCAAAAAATTGCGAAGGATATGAAGAATGAATTTTAAATGTCATTACTCAGAGAACTATCCTTCTTTCTGGGTCTTCAGATACATCAAAGCAACCAAGGAATTTTTATTTCTCAAACTAAATATATCAGAGAAATGCTAAAGAGGTTCAAAATGGAATATTGAAAACCAGTTGCCACTCCTATGCAAACCAATTGAAAGTTGAGAAAATATGATGATTCAAAGTCTACAAACCAAAGGAAATACAGGTCAATGATTTGTAGCTTACTATATGTGACAACATCTAGAATAGATGTAATGCAGGCAGTTGGACAGGTGGCATGAATTCAAGCAGCACCAAAGGAATCACATGGTGTAGCAGTGAAGAGGATTTTCAGATATATCAAAGGAACAAATGAGTTTGGATTATGGCATCCAAAAGGAAAGGATCTATCACTTATTTCCTACACAGATGCAGATTGGGCAGGTTGTATTGATGACCGATGAAGCACCAGTGGAGAAACGTTCTACTTGGGTGAGTGTTTAGTATCATGCATAAGAAAGAAACAATCATCAGTATCCTTATCTACATGCGAAGCAGAATATATTGAAGAAACAACATGTTGTACACAGGTTCTATGGATGAAACAAACTCTGACAGATATGCAGGTTGAGTATGATGAGCCCATTCCAATCTATTGTGATAATACAAGCACCATCGATATCTCAAAGAACTCGGTGATGCACTCCAGGAAGAAGCCCATTCCAATCAAGTATCACTTTCTACATGAACAAGTTGCAGAGAAGAACATCATAGTTGAATATGTGGGAAGGAAGGAACAAGTGGCATACATAATTACAAAACCTCTTCCATCGGATACCTTTGATTATCTTCACTAGAGACTCAGAGTAATTTCTACTCCAAAATGAATGCTTTTGAATTCTTATCTTATATGTCTTATATTTACATGAGGAATCACCATAAAGAGGATAGTTTAGGTCAGGAGATCAGTTTCAGGAAGCGTTCAGTCAGGGGGAGTATCCCCAGGGACAGTCCAGTTAGGGGGAGAAGCCCCAGATGGAAATATACCTTTTCCCTTGATGACAAAGGGGGGGATATTTATCAGATGCAGAGCACAGAGGCATGGTTCCAGGGGGAGCGATGGTAACATGAAGAGCATGAGTGATATGAATTCAATATTGCATTAGAGTGTTTACATCAATGCCAAAGGGGGAGATTGTTTATTAATTGGGTTGGTTGTCATTGATGTCAACCCTTGAAGAAAGTCCGATATCACAAAGGTTTGGGTAATGGACCCAGTTTTGTTTTATGGATAATGATATGAGTTTTGATATATTTGCAGGTAAAAATATTCTATATGGATAATACATGTCATGCCATTTCCGGTGGTATGTGGAACGTCACATAACTCCTCACGGTTAGAGAGTTATGGCCATGTGAAGTTGTAGAACCCTCATGAGTCATCAGAAGCCCCAAAAGGTCAAAGTAGTCAAAGTGTTTGCAAAGAAGAAATTATTTAAATAATAAAGTGAAGTGATGAGTGTACTATAAGTCAAAGTGGATACAAAAGAAATTATTTAAATAATAAAGTTAATGGATAAATTACTAAGTGGACAAGTGGTTAGAAGTGGGTTATCCCTAAAATAAGGAAAGTGGTGTAATATGGTTAGAAGGTAAATAATAAAGTGAAGTGATGAGTGTATTATAATTCAAAGTAGATACACTAGAAATTATTTAAATAATAAAGTTAATGGAGAAATTACTAAGTGGACAAGTGGTTAGAAGTGGGTTAGCCCTAAAATAAGGAAAGTGGGTTAAGATGGTTAGAAGGTAACCCCTTGAGGAAGCTACATAAAAGTATAAATAAGAGGCAAAGGTTTCTCATTTAATCATCTATTGAATATCTATTTTGTGAAAGGTTATTTGGGAAGGTATTATTTATAGAGAAAAGTGCGACAGAAAAAGTGCGGCAAGAAAAGTGCGGCAGAAAAATCATGGTAGGAAAACTACGACAGAAAAAGTGCGGGAGGAAAAGTGTGGCAGAAAAAGTGCGGCAGGAAAAGTGCGGTAGAAAAATTGCAACAAGAAAATCGTGGTAGGAAAAGTGTGACATAAAAAGTGTGGCAGGAAAATCGCAGCAAGAAAAGTGCGACAGGAAAACCACGACAAAAAAAGTGAGGCAGGAAAATCGTGGCGGGAAAAGTGCGGCAGAAAAACCGCGACAGAAAAAGTGCAGCAACAGAGCACTATAAGAAGAAAAAAAGTATGGTTTTCATATGTGTAGTGTTGAACTTATGAATCTAGTTGAGGGTTTTCCTTGTAAATCTGTTGGATGCCCTCTTGGAAGTTTAGGGCTTGTTGTAGAATGGTTTTGAGCTAGATCTATTGAAGTATATTGTCAGTGCACTTAGTTTGATTTATTGTCATATCTTGTGGTGCATTGTGAGAGACACTTGTTAGTGGCATTGGTATATGATTGGCTTATGAATGATACATCCTTGAGGCTACATAAAAGTGAGGTTATGGCACATGGTTTGATGTAAGGGTTTATGGTATTTGGTTATGGATAACGTGATGTATTGCTAGAGAAATTTTGATGGTTATATTGTTATATGTATTTGGTATATGGTTGAGGTACATGTTGGGTACATGGTTGAGACAAGTAGTTGATGAGTTGGCACATACATGAGGTGTATAGTTGATGATGTTGGTACATATTGATGAGTCATAGTTGATGTGTAGTTGATGCATGTTGGCATAGGGCTAGACCCAAGGTTCAATGCTCAAGTGTGCACCAAAAAAACCCTAAATACCGGCCCTTTCGACAACACCTGCGAAGAAGATGAAGTCTCACCTGAGGTAGAGGCAGGGGTGGTTGCAGGACTCAGATGTCTACAACCTTAGCTGGGACACATATTTCTGATTATAACACCTTATCAAAGCAATTAGTAATGACAGTTTGTTAATATTCAACTTTAGCTCATAGCGCAACTAAACCCTAATAACAGATCAACACAGTATTCACACAGATCCAATAGATTCAAGTACTAAGCATACAAACAAAGATCAGATGTAGCATTTATTCACATTATTCAACAATAAACTATCATATCAGATTCGTCTATCATCTAACACCGCACTAAGCATTGAATCACATAAACAAAAGAACAACCGAAAGTACAAAGAATTCACAACACAGGATATACGTGGTTCACCGCCACCTCGGGGCTACGTCCACCAACTCTTCTTCTTCTTTATTAACTTCTTTCAATCTTATTACATGCACAAAGCCTCAAAATCAACTCTGCACAGGACATGAGATCTGAGCACCTCACTAGATCCTCCTTCATTGAGTTATAGGAAAAATCCTTCCATAGTCTCTTACAATCACTTGCACTTAGCTTTGCAAGCCTCACATAGTATGCACAAAGAAATTAGCACTCAACACTTAGCACACTTACAAAAGACTAGTCACTACTAGTCACTATTCACTTAGCATCACATAGATGTGCCCCTTCTTACATCACCTAGACATCTATTTATACATTACAAAATATGCCTAAGCATGGGTAAACCCATGGGCCAACATCCCCATACCCATTACATAACCCAAAAACCCAAAAATCCCTAACGAGGGGTTGAGATCCCATGATCTCCGCTTCGACTTGTGGTCCACCTTTGACAGCTTATTGAAGTCCCAAAAATAGGTTAAACATGACCAAGCATCCTCAAAACTTGGTTGAGGGACAACATGCCCCCAACACTCACCTGTGACTCATCCCGAGTCACTCTGATCTGGGTAATTCTGCCTCAAAAGCCTCGATCTTGGTCCGAGCTGCTTCGACTTGTTGTTGTACCATGGCCTCCTATTCAATGAACTCTTGGATAACAACATCGTTGATAGGTCCCTCTAAGCGTTGTTCAGTTGCAGTGACGACTTGCTCCAGTTCTGCTCCTCGACCTTCAATCTTTGAAAATAGTTGGCAAGCCTCATCCTGTATAGGTTAGATCCTTTGAGTCACTTCCATAAATATGGTTTGAATGATGTGGACCTATTGTTGATTAGTGCGCTGCTCTTGGAATCGCTTCATCCTTTCGACAGATGATAGGGGCTCCAACTATGCCTGTATTGTTTATGCTTGCTGCTTCGCCTCCAGGAGCTATGACTCCAGTTCCTTCAGTTCTAGATTCTTAGTGAGTCACTCATAAGTCTGGGCACTTTTATCACTTAGTTGTTTACATTCCATAGAAATGGCCTTTATTCTCTCAACTGGTCTTCGAGCAGTTGCATCTCTTTGATCCCTCACCTCCTATGGAGTGTCGGGTACTGTGCAGAGCTCTAAGTCTGTTATTCTTTGTTGTAGCTGTTGGATAGCTTCTGCGAGCTTCTCTACTTGATGCGTGACTTGGTCTTATGCCTTTGGCTCTAAGCCTGTCATAGAGAGAAGTTCTCTTTTGACTACTTCTTTCACTTTGAGTTGCTCTGTGAACAACTGTTATTTTTCCCGTTGAATCTGTGCTTTCTCCTCTTCAAACTTTGTCTGGAGAAAAACCTTCTCCTGCTCCGTAACTTGACGTTGTTCTATGATTACTTCTTGCACTTGATTCAAGGCCTGGGTGGCTTGTTCTATTTCTTCCTGTGTGCGAAGAAGGCGAGCTTCAGTCGCATCAACTAGTCAACGGAGTTGGGCTGGCTCATCTCCCAACTTTGGTTCTCCCAACGGTAGGGCCTAGTGGATAGTGCACGACTGGACTGAAGGGCCTATTGTACCCCTCGGAGTTCAACCTCGATTCTTTCATACATATATTCCTTCTTGGATTCTTGTTTCTGTAATATTTCCTATGAGACGTCGTTCACAACTGCAATGATGAAGTCAAAATCATCAACAGTGATCACGGTTTGCATTTTAGTCAAGGTGGCTCTTGATTTCTTCTAGGAAGAGGGTTTTGTGGGAGAAAACTTCCTCTTCTTCAAGGGATCATCCTCATCTCTATGCGGTGTTACATTGCCTTACTTCTTCTCATCTTCTTTTCCATTTATTTCTTCTACTTCGTCATCACCCCCTTGGCTAGGTGATATAGAGACAATCTTTTCTGATGTGTTTCTTAAGTGTTGGGCTTCTTTAGTCTTCTTCCTTCTGTTGGGTCTATGCGTGTCATGTATTTGTGAGTGGCCTTCGAGCTATCAAGTTCGGGGTCAGACATATCTATAGGGTCAGCGGGGACAAGGAGGTCTGCTGACTAGTCCTTATTTATCTCCTCGAGGTCCTTTTCTATGAGCTTATAGTACGACTGAAGCTCCTCCTTATGCTCATCTGCTCACGCAGTAATATAGATGAAGTGCCGATATGCGCATAACTTCATGAGGGGTAAGAATCGTTGTAGGGTGTTCTGAGTCATGCGAGGTTTAGCTTCGATATCCCTCTTTAGCTGGAGATAATATGTATGAAAAACTGCGTTGGACTACCACTTTTTTCCCATATCGCTCGAGTACCAAAGCATGGTGAACTTCATAGCAAGCGGCTCGAATGGCTTGATGTCTGGGAAAGTCACACCTTCTGTCATCTCCCAAGTAATGAATGTGATGAGGATCAGGAGCCAGCTAAAGTGGAACTCGTAGCCCTGATCCTGAGCTTCACGACAATATAACTCCAGCTGATTAAATAGGTACTTCACCCAGTTCATTTGTAGGCCTTCTACGCATTTCCTTGTGAGGTAAATGACAAACTCTGTGACTTGCATGGGCCTGTTCTTCCTTACTATATTTCCTGCAATTAATTGGCATGATAGGAACATTGTGCCATTCTGGATGGAGGCTACCTTGTAGCCGTGTGTCACCTTCTCAACATCACCATAGGTATCCTTGATCTTCTGTGCTAAGGCGCGATCTATGGCCTTACCTGGATAGAGTTCCTATGGGTCGGATCCTTGCATACTCAATCCGGTGATCCTATGGATCAACGTTGGATCAACTGTGACACAACGATCTAGCCATAAGTAGCTTCCATGGTAACATGAAAGTAGGAGCTTGAAACATGTGTTAACTTCCTGGTGCCTTCCAAAGTGTGGTATTTTCATTACATTCAACAGGGTGGACTGCGCGAGGTTCATCATGCATGGCTGGGGGATTATTTTTGAGTTCTTTCCCTTCATCCTCGTCAAGTATTTATACAGGGAGAGCATACTATGGTTCTTGCGATCTCCTATGTTGAATTCATTGAACTTCAACGTTGTGATCTTCTTCTGTTGTGCTCTAATTGCATGTATCCCCTTCAGGAGGTACACAATAACCATGGTGTACTCGAAATCTCTTGGCAAACTATCGCGACTCACCGCATCATCCAGAGGCAAGATGTAGTCAGGTAAGATCGTCGGGATTAGCTTCACATTTGCTAGGTCATCTCTGTGCTTGGTTCTCTTTTCTGTGATGACTCAGGATGGCTCGGATCTGTGAGCAATTGACAGAGACGCTTGCACTCCTCTCATCGAGGATGCTTGAATACTTGCAGACATTACTTTCTCTGCCATGAGATCGACGATAACTTCTTCAATGATTTTCTCTGCGGCACTGAGCTCATCCGACATACACGCTTAGATCATATGGATGAGTGAGTGCAAAAAACAATAGAACTGGTGTCGATCTTACTAATCACAATGTGGTAGCAAGGAGTTCTCTCTGATACAATTTGCAAAAGTGTTCTCGGTGCAATAGTCGAGAGAATAAGTAGACAACAACATAACAGATCTTTCCAATGGACAAGAGACCTTCATTAATGTAGTTCTGTTTGTTACGGTGCGGTCCCAACGGTCTGATGGTGATATTTCTGGCCATAATTGTTGTTTTAACCATTTGGGGCACCGGGCTAACAGTTATAATGCTCTCATCGGATATATCTCTTCACCATGGAGAAGTTCCATGTGGTGTTGTTCTTCTATCCCGACGAAGTTCGAGTTTTGCAAATTTTCCTTCTACGAAGTTCCCTCTAGAATATTCTGTAACTTTTTGAACTTAGATCTCTTCTTACTGAGCTTTCTATCCTTTTTCCCAGTGATCTTCGTCTCTTTATTCCTCTTTCCATTATGTTTCTTGTCTTCTTTTGGCATAGTAACTTCACATTGTTGAGATTCTTTCCTAGGATTCAGGGGTAATACTTCTTCTCTATCTGGGGCAGGTGTTTCAGTCTCTTGTTATTCTTCCTGTGTTCTTTCAACTTTGATATCCAAGTTTCTGGTTCTAAATGGCTTCGATCTATTCTTCTGTTCTTCAATCAAGTGTGTGATCCTCCTAGTCATGAAATCTTTCAATTCTTGCTTCTTCTTCTCTAAGAATTCTTCTTCTTTCCTTCTGGCCTGATCCTTTCCGATCCAAGGTTTTCCTAGTAACATAGAAAATGGGGTGTTGTTCTCAATAAATTTAACAACCTCAAAATCTTCTTTTGTCGAAGTTCCATGAGAACTCATAGATTTATGGGTAAGTCTTCCATGTAGGGTTATTGACTTTCCTCTAAATAATCCTATTCCTCCTAATGAAGGAATCATAGCAGGATTTCCTAAAATTTCCCAAGTTATTTCTGTCATGATATTCATCTGTGTTTCCTCATCCATAATACAGTCAATATCGAAGTCTCCTATTCTTACTTCTCTTTTCTCTTTCTCTTTTAAGATCTCTGATAGATTAATATCTCTGTGGACATTTAGGGTTTCTTTCATCTGTAATAATACAGTCTCTGATTCCTTCTGGGGTTCTGCTATGGTCTCAGTTTCTTGATCTTTCTCATGGTCTTCTTGTCTCATATTCATTCTTTCAAGCTTAACAAACATTCTAGGGAAATCTAAAACTTCATGGTCCATAGCTTTACAAAAAAGACAATTGGTTCTTCTACCAGGGCATTCCTTAGCAAGATGTCCCGGTCTTCTGCAACTGTAACAAAGAGTTAATACTCTCTTTCTCTTAAATGATCCCCATCCTTTCATGTACTGTGCACTAGGATCATGGTAGCTAACCTTCAAAAAATTCTTTCTAGGATCCTGCATCCATTTGTTAGTCCAAACATTCTTTCTATGCATAGAAATCACATATCTTTCACTATTCTTATCTGATCTACTTATATCAAGTCTTCTTTCTTTTAGCTATGCCCTAGTTTTTAGGCTAGGACAAAATTAATCAAACATACCTAGATCCATATTCTCGAAACAAAAATTTCTACTTATCTTACTTTCGGCAGAGCACAAAGCTTCCAGATCTAAAAATTTTCACTATTCTTACCTTTATCAGAACAAAAAACTTCCAGATCTTACCTCTTTTCTTCGGATCTGATTCCTCTTCTTAGCACAGAGCTTCACAGATTAAGTAGAATACTATGCATTAGGGAAACAGATCTACGCATGAATCTTTCACAGTTTCAGGTGAGATCTTCGCACAAAGATTCTTCTTCCTTAGTTCCCAACAATCACAGTTTCAGGTCCTAGCAACAAAACCATTTTTTGGCACAGGGGTAGACCCAGGGTTCAACGCTTAAGAGTGCACCAACAAAACCCTAACTACTGACCCTTTCGGCAACACTTGCGAAGAAGATGAAGTCTCACCCGAGGTAGAGGTAGGGGTGGTTGTAGGACTCAGATGTCTGCAACCTTAGTTGGGACACATATATGTGATTATAACACCTTATCAAAGCACTTAGCAATTACAGTTCGTTAATATTGAAATTTATCTCACAATGCAGCTAAATCCTAATAGTATATCAGTGCAGTATTCACACAGATCAAATAGATTCAAGCACTAAGCATACAAACAGAGATCAGATCTAGCATCTATTCACATTATTCAGCAACTAAACTATCATATCATATTTATCTATCATCTAACACCACACTAAGCATTGAATCACATAAACAAAAGAACAACCAAAAGCACAAAGCATTCACAACATAGGATATACGTGGTTCACCCCCACCTCTTGGGCTACGTCCACCAACTCTTCGTCTTCTTTATTAGCTTCTTTCAATATTCTTACATGCACAAAGCCTCAAAATCAACTCCGCAGCGGACAGGACATCTGTGCACCTCGCTAGATCCTTCTTCCTTGAGTTATAACACAAAGTCTCCCACATTATCTTACAATAACTTGCACTTAGCTCTACAAGCCTCACACAGTATGCACAAAGCAATTATCACTCAACACTTAGCACACTTGCAATAGACTAGTCACTACTAGTCATTATTCACTTAGCATCACATAGATGTGCCCCTTCTTACATCGCCTAGACATCTATTTATACATTACAAAATAGCCCTAAGCATGGGTAAACCCATGGGCCAACATCCCCATACCCATTACATAACCCAAAAACCCAAAAATCCCTAATGAGGGGCCAAGATTCTGCGATATCCACTTCGTCTTGTGCTCTTCCTTTGACAGCCTGTCGAAGTCCCAAAAACAGGTCAAACATGACCAAGGATCCTCAAAAATTGTTCAAGGGCCAACAATTCATGATTGGTACATATTTGGTGCATGGTTGATGCAGTCTTTGATGGTACAGGGTGAGATACAGGTTGGTGCATGGTTGATGCACTTGTTTATGGTACAAGTTGATTACAAGTTGTTTGGTATAGGTTGTTACAGGTTGTTTGGTGTAGGTTGATTGGTATAGGTTTACAATGGTATTTCTCATAGTGATAGTGTGACACTTGTTCCATCATATATTTTAGGGTAGTTGGATGGGGCAAGGACAATTGGTTGTAGCCACATTTCAGTTGTAGCCGGAGAACACAGGGGGTTGTATCCTCCTTCTAGTTGTAGCCAGACAATTGGGGAGTTGGATCTTCCCTCAATTTGTAGCCTGAGAAACTAGGGGGTTGGAGCCTCCTTACAGTTGCAGCTGGAAAACAAAGGAAGTTGGTGCTTCCAATGAATGTAATTCTTAAAGACATATAAGAAAACAAATTATGTGGTTTTCTCCCGTTTTGAGTTTCCATGTAAAACACTGGTGTATTGTGTATTTGTATGATTACTCATTTGTTCATTTTTTATTTACTCTGCAACTATTGGATTATAATGCTACATTGATATAACACATTCATTTTATGGTTAAAAAGGATCAAATTTCTCTATTACTGATTTACCCCCCCTCTCAGTAATCCAACAAGTCCTTAACCTGGGGTGATTTTCTTAATACAAATTTTTAACCTGATCCACAATTAGTTCAACATCCCCAAACATTGCTAACTCCTCAATCTTCATATATTTTGTAGCCCTCAAACCCAAGACAAGAGCCTCATACTCTGCTACATTATTTTTAGTTTCAAATTCTAGTTTATAATATAAAGATACGATTTCTTGAGTTGGGGAGATAAAAACCACTCCAACACCAACACTTTCTTTAGAAGAGGCCCCATAAAAAAACATCTTCCAAATTGGGGTATTTTGAGGAGGGGTCTCAAAATTTTTAATAGGTTGTTTTGTGATTTTAATAGGTGATTGAGGATCATCAGTGAGTTGTAATATACTGGATCCTAGATCAGTGTCAACTACAAAAATGGGGTGGTTTGTAGTATTAGCTTCATCACTGATGATGTAATCTAGTTGTGCTTCTCTATAAATCCTTCTATGCTCTCCTCCAAATACAAGAATAGTGGCATATGAAAGGTCCATTTGAAAAGTTCCTGCTAGTCTCTTGATCCAATATCTTGACAATAGAATCCAAAACTTAGGGGGGACATCAGCCACCACAATATCCATGACCACACTCTTCATGGGAAATTGAAACAAGGTAACAACCAAGTCTTTGATCAGTCCAAGGAATTTCACTTTTCTAGAGTCAAATGAGTATAAGTCATGATAGGTTTTAGTAATTTCCAGACCAAGTTCATCCTTGACAGTTTTAGGCATAAGGTTATGAGATGCACCCGAGTCCATGAAGAAGTTGTGCAAAACTTTATCATGAATATTCAATGATGTGTAAAATGGAGGAGAAGAGTCATCCCTATCCTCTACCAAATGTCCCAATATGACTGCTGGTTTCTCATCTTGTAGGTTCACTAAGTCTGTGGAATTGGAGGAAGATTTGGGTTGCAACATATTGGAAAGATACCTTTTGAAATCTTCATTTTTAATCAGTTCTAAAACTGGTACTGGAATTTTTATCTTTTGAATTTCATTCTCAAAACTGAAGGAAGAGGGAGATTTTAAAATCTCCTTAATTTATGGAACAGGGGCCTTAATCATTGTTTAAGGGTTTTGTTCATCTTTTTCTTTGCTGCTAGAAACCACAGCCTTAGCAGGATTTTCTGTTTTGTTGGGTTGATCTGATGTACTAGGCTTCCCCTCCTTCTTTTTTGACCTTAAGTTGTATTTGTTTTGGTTTTCATTAGCTTTTCCCCCTTTAATCAATTCATTCAAATGATTGTCCATAAGAGACTCCTCATATCCAGACTCAGTTAGATGAGGGGATGGGGAGGTATCACCCACACAATGAATTTCTAGATCTATTTCTTCATCCTCTCCTACTTCATCATCAACCATGTTATTTTGGAGAGGGGTATGGACTTTTTGGTCATCCCTATTTCTTTGATCTGTTTGAAGGATCTGAGGGGCATTATTTTGTCTACTGAAATTTCCTCTGTTATCAGTGTTTTGTGTATTTATATAATTTTGTTGCCCCTCAAGCTTCATTTTTTCCATTTCAGCAGAAAGTGATTTAACTAGTTTTGTTAGTTCATCTACTTGAGGGTTAACACCAGAAGAATCATAGGTTGATGCTTCAACTCTATTTTTTCTCCTATCTCTATCAGATTTTCCTCTGAGCTTATCAAATACAAATATGTTTGATTCTACCTCCAAGGTTGCATCTTGCATATGAGCTAGTGATGTAGATATACTTTCTCTCAAAAAGAGTCAAAACTCAGGGTCAAGAGTGTCTCATAGGTTATCTCGGCAGAAGTTTCAGTGGGCTTAATTTTTTTGGGGATTTTGTTGTACATTTTATTGAATCTCTTTGAAAAATATGAAACAAATTCCCCTTCTCTTCTCTTGAGTGATCCAAACTTTGTAATATAATATAATAAATCTTTATTATATCCCCAATGACTTAGAAAGGCATAATCCAGAGCTTCAATTCTAGCAATTGATCGAGGAGTTAAACCCCTAAACCATTTCCTAGCCTCACCATCTAGGATTTGTACAAAAACTCTCATCCAAACATCCTCATTTTCAATATTAATATTGTTAGCATAGCTATAAAAGGATGAAAGGTGTTACTCTGTAGTTATGTCCTCTTCCCCTGTAAACTCAGGCATGTACTTAAGATAGTCTCCAACTGGGAGATCATTCATAGGTGAGGCAACACAAGAGGGGCATTCCTCCTCTTCATAATCAATTGGCAGGTGATAACCTTCCTAGAAATAGGATGGATGCCATTATGGCATCCATCCTATTTCTAGGAAGGTTATCACCTGCCAATTGATTATGAAGAGGAGGATTATAAATTCTAGGAGAATGAGGAGGAGGTTGGGCATTGATTGGTACAACTGTAGTCTTGATTATGTGTAGCTTGGGAGAAGGAAAAATATAGGATGGAGAAGTTTCAGTTTTAACAAGGAGAGGCTGAGTCTTGGAAGAGGATGATGAAAATTCAAAGGGAACTGAGGTTTCTTCTTCTTTGGTCACAACAATTTTAAGAAAGGGAGGAGATGGAGAAACCAAGGTAGGAAAATCCTCTAAGCTCTCAAGTCTAAACAAACTTACAACATCAGGAGAGGCAATAACTTCAAAACTTTCTTCTTTCAATTTGGGAGAAAAAGAAGAATATTCCACAAGGAAATATTCAAGATTTAAATTTCTATAAATTTCAACAGAGGGTAAAAGAGGAGCACTAGATACAACTACTGGTGTTTTAAAAGTGGAATCAGGAAAATGACCAGTAGTACCTAGAACAGCAGCTGAAAAGTCGTCTTGAGAAGATCTCCTTTATGGATGATCTTATATGGGTCATATTTAGGTGTAGCCAGAGGTGGATGTGGGGTAGACCTCGTGTGTTTGCCTTTAGGAGCCACAACTGAAACAATGGAGTCGCTAGGTGAAAACAACAATATTCAATGTACTGATTAATATGCACCCTCTGAATCAGTATTTTGTTGTCGTTCAATCCTAGGGAAATTTTTTCAATCCGTTCCCTGAAAATGACGCCAAGAATGTTAGCACTGAAAGTTACACTTTGACTGCTAAAGTGCAAGCTCAATACCCATCAATAGGTTTATGAGATAAGTCTTAAAATGTGGTTTCAAATGGATAAAGCTTAGTTCAACAATGTCAAAACACAGGAAATTCTAGATGAAATGCATCAACAAAAGAGGTCTTGTTTAACTTAGGTTAGGGTTTTGAGGATTAGTGTGGATGGAAGAAAGACTTAGTAAGAAAATGAAGTGAGTATACCACTAGAATCAGGCTTTACCAGTAGACAAAGGAGAGAAAATCTTAATATACAAGAGCTTCTTAAATCCAAGCTAAACAACTCAGAGAAAGTTATAACAACATCGCAATCAAACATCCATTGTAATACAACTACAACATATCATTTGAATCCTTAAATGACATTAAAAATCATAGTGAGAGAGAGAGATCAGATGGAAAGAAATAAGACTGACCAGAGAAGGCTCTGTTATATTAAAATCACTAAAAGAGTCTTTTACATCAACCATTCGAACCTCTAAAATGTATTCTAATGCTTCTTTTATATCCTAGACAGGGAATGATAACATACAATGTGAGTTCCTCCTCTAGCTTAGGATTATTTCATATTAAACTGAGGTAGTAACACTTGTACAAACTAGAAATAACAAACTGCTACAAAAAAGGCTAATGTTGGCAACTATCCTAACACCTTAATCTTTCATAATGAGGTGTCCTGTGAGCACATTCCTTTTGTTGCCAGGTATCCTCCAGCTTTAAAATGACCTCCAAAAATTTGTACCATGCTCCCCTAGAAATCTGGTGATCGTTGATTTTCTTGAACCCATCAAAATAGGAGTTTGCAGCAAATCTTGTAGCACTGTCTATATTAGCCAGCTTGCAACGAAGTTTGCAGCGTTTGACTATGTAGAATAGTTAGCAGCGCCAGGCCTGCGAAATGTCATGTAGCTACCTAATTTGTTCAGTTTAAGACCCAAAACACCCAAAAAATTTCTCCAGAGTTAGGTATTCCCATAGAATCCTCATAATATGATGCATGAGTGAAAAACTCAGTTATGAGCAACACTATTCCTAAAAAATATTCAAAAATCCAGGAGCAATCATTTCCAAAATTGAGATTTCTTAAGTTATTTCATCCATTACTTTCTAAGCTTGGAACTCCTCCTTGTGGTAGCTTGGGTCAGCATATTCAAATCTCTTTGGGCTATTTCTTCCTTAAAATGTTGCAGCTCTAGTTTAAGTCTTCTAATCTGAGCTTGTAAATCCTTTTTCTGTATGTATAAATTCTTAAGCTTCCTATGGAGGGGAAGGAATCTCTTTGTTGTAAACCTAGCTTTATCAATAGTGTCTAGATATATATCCATAAGATCCTTCAACTTTTTTCTCTCAACCAACCCTTCTCCCTTCAATTCAACAATATCCTTTTTAGCTTCTTTAAGCTGTCTGATCAACCTTTTAAAAGTAGGGTTTTCACGGGGAGTGGTTATGTCTATGACTTCAATATGTTTTTCAATAGCTTCAACTTTACCTTTACCCTTTCTCTTGATGGGAGATGATGTTATGTCCTATTTTTCAACACTTTCCTTCTTGGATGATGCCCTGGTGAAGGGCCTCCTAGCTTTAGCTTCAACTGTAGTAGCTGGTGAGGGGAAGAGTAACCTCCTTCCTTTTGTGGTCGTGGCTCTATTTGATGGAGTTTATGCTAATTATAGAGCTGGTTGGGGTGAAACTTCCCTTTGTGGAGAGTAATGATATCCCCCTTCTTCTTCTTGTTCCTTAGGAGCCTCATCATTTTTAACAATGTATTTTCTCTTCCTCTTCCTACTTGTCTCTGTGTGAGCAATGTTATCAACCTGAAGAGGACTTTGCACTTTAGATTTTGGAGTAGGAGCAACATTCAATTGAAAATGTACAAAGGCATTGAAATGCTCCTAGACAATGTTCTTCTTCTTCAAATCCTCCATAAAAAGCATATTAATCAACCCCGAGTGAAAAACACTTGTGTTAAGAGCCTTGGACTTGGCTTGGACCCTGTCAACCATTTTCCCAATGCTTCTAAAAAAATAGAAAGGGAGGTTCATGACTCGCAAGGATGATTTTAGGGGCTAAATTTTGCTCATGGGCTAATTTTCCATGGTTTTTCCCAAAAACATATTCGCTATTCTAAAAATGATTCACCCAAATTCTATAGGATAAAATCATTTTACCTTCAAAATCGCCAAAATTTTATACAAATTATATAAAATACATATAAATTTGAATATTTTTACAAAAATATTGCCAAACATTTATAGTTGTCATATGAAGGATTAGTAAGATTCGCCAAGGTTTCTACATTTTAAAATAATTTTCCATCCTTAAAATCAGCCTTGTTCATTAGGTCTTTTCTAGTGAAGTGAAACAAAATTCTAATGTGGTATTGATAAATCATATCGAACTTTCCCTCAAAGGTGAAATATCTCTAGATTACCCTTAACATCTTATCAAATCCTTCAACCATGTGGCTCCTAGGCACTCCCTTTGATAGGTTATCTCCCTGACATTCTGGTTTAAGGAATTCTTTAGAGAAGGTTGCATTTAGATTCATGAACTTAAACCATCTTTCACCAGTGTTTGGTATCTCAGTAGCTGCTGCTATGGTTTCTTGAGATACCTCAAGCTCAAGAGTCCCCACCTTTGTTTTGGTTCCATCAAAATTTAAGGAAAATTCTCTAGCTACCTTAGGGTGCCCCCTCTGCATATTCTGATAGAAATTGAAACATCCCACTCTTTGGAAGACCTCTCTGATTAGAGGTTCAACATCAAACAACTGTATGTCATAGGGTTCAGTCCTTACTATTCCCCCACCCTTGTGAGCCTTATTCTACTATTGAGTATCCATTGATGTTATAGGAAGAAAACTAAGACAACAATCTAAGTGATGCAAGAGGAAAAACAAAAAGACAGAGGTCTTAAGGTTTGGATAGATAATCTTTTTCAAAGCTGGCTTTTTTCTAGGGTTTTAATGTTCTTCAGCCTATTTGACCCCTAGGGTTATGAAAGGGTAGTTGATAGTTAGGAAATGGAAGAAGACCATACAGGAAAATGGATATGCAAGGAGAAAGAAGCTACAAAAGATTTAGTTTAACACTTCACCATCATATTGCAAAATCATCATAACTTTATCAACAAAGTTATTTTCAATTTCCAAAATAGATAGACTTTAGACTTGAAATTAGAATGGAAATATTAATGGTAACCAGCTGGTACAGGTTGTGAGGTAAGTGGATAATAATGTTGAGTTGATGTACAGGGTTTACCGGGCCAAACAGGAGATTCGTAGTAGAATTCACAACATAAGCATCAAAATCCAAATAAGAGATAGGAACAATGGTTTGCCAACTAGGTTTGCTCAATATTTAGTAAAATAAGCTGAGAGCTTTGCAGTTGGCTGAGAATTGTGACAACATAGGTAAGAGGGAGAGTTGGCAGCATGGACCATCATTTGACAACACCTATGACAAGAGATGATAAAAGCATCCTTTATTGTGCTTCAACAGAGCTTAAAATGCTCATGGAGTACCTGGAGGTTCAGCCTTGAAAATTGATAGTCTTGAGCTTGGATGAATCCACCTGTAGATGGTTTAACCTCCAACTCACTCTATCTAGCCAGTTCACATCATTTTCCATAGAGCCTGTCTGAAAACACCTATTTTTGCAGTGTTGAGATAGGAAAAATTTGAAATATTTGGAAAACAGTTAGAAAATATTTAAATGATGAAATCCCAGATTATTTCCTTAAAAAAATGAGTGATGAAAACAAGGAGATAGGCTGACAAAGCATCATAAGTGCAATTATGGAAATGAGAGAAAAGTGTACTTGAGATGCACTGTGAAATGTCTGATGATATGGAATCATAAAAAAAGGACTTGGTTTGACCGTCTAACGGGTAGAGGAACAAAGTGGAGGGGTTTTAGTACATCGTGGAAGAGGTGACATGTCAGGGTGGTGGTAACATAAGGATGATGGCTTGTCTAATATTGTCATGAATATGGAGATATAAACCAAGGGTTTGGGCCAACATAAAAGTTAACTTTATTTGTGCTAAGACCTAAGAAGACTATAAGTAAGAGGAAAAAAGTAAAAATTAACAACACTAAGGATAAAAATAAAAAACCTAAGGATGAATTGACCCAAACAATTCCATGTGATAACAAGTATTATTGACAAATCTGAAGTAGTGAGTCTGTAGTAGTGATGATCAATGAAGAGATAAGTTGTAGGAGTCGAAGGGTCAAGACTGAGGTTACTAAATCAGGCGTTTACTGAAGATATCTGCAGGTTTCATAACTAGAAGGATTCATACATCCACGGGCCACAGTGGGACAAAGCACAAGCATCCACAAGTTTACTGAAGATAGAGCGCAGATCTGTTGTCAAAGTTGAAGAAAAGGAAGATCAAATCTATCAGTGACAAGCTACAGAGCTTAGAAGAGGATACGATAAGGTCTAACAGTGAGAATATACAACAAATCTATCTATAGTAACAAAAGTGTCAGGTTCTCAGTATAAGGTTTTACAGTAACAACTTGACAAAAAAAGAGAGAGTGAAATTAGGGAGATTTTTGTAGTAGTCCACAAGTTGCATAGAAGAGAGCCACAAACATCCATGATTTGCATCAAAAAGAGCTTCAAACATCCTCATGTTGCAACACAGACAATTTACACATATGTATAAAATATTTGAAGAAGATTGGTATAGGTTGTGACAGGTTTTCAATGATAGTTGTGACAGTGACAGAGTTTATTCAATGACAATGACAGGTTGTCTACATTCGGAATTTATATTTCAAATTTGTTGGATGGGGCAAGGATGGATGATTGTATCCACCTTCCGGTTGTAGCTAGAGAACATAGGGGGTTGTATCCTCCTTTTGGTTGGAGCTAGAGAATTGGGGAGTTTGATCTCCCCTCAGGTTGTAGCATGAGAATCTAGGGGGTCAGAGCCTCCTTCCAGCTGGAGATGGAGAACAAAGGAAGTTGGTGCTTCCAATGAATGTACTTCTTAAAGAAATATAAGAAAAAAAAATTGTGGTTTTCTCCCACATTGGGTTTCCATGCAAAAATATTGGTGTACTGTGTATGTGTATGATTGCTCATTGTTCATGGTTTATTTATTCTGCACTTATTGAATGATTTGTTAAACTTATCATAAAGTTAGAAACACTTATATACAATGTGGTTAAAAAGGATTAAAAAGAACTATTGTTGATTCACCCCCTCTTAGTAATCCAATAGGAGGAGTTTTTCTTGTATTTGTGTTCCATATGTATTCATTATTTTGTGAGGGGAGAATAGATTTATGTTGATTTGAATCATTTCTTATCTTGCTTTCTTGTTTTCTAAAGGAGCTTTGAAGAGAAGTTGCATAACTTTTTGGATTTTTGTTAATTTTCTGAGAATTAAAGTTAGATCCTTAAACTTATTTTTGTCATAGCTCAGGCCTGTCTTATTGATTCGTGATATTTGACTATTAATAATATCATTCAATATTTGAACTATTTTCAAATCTTGATTTCTTCCTTTATTTTTCAATTTCCCCTTTTAGAAGGATAATTTTAGCCTCTAGCTTTTCAAAGTCTTGTTCCCTATCATTGAGTTGTTTTAAAATGAGTTCTTCAATTATTTTGGCTTCCTGGAGTTGAGTCTTCAAATCATTGATTACTTTCCATGTTTATTTGATGGTCTTTGAAACTTCCCTTTCTCTTGACTTTTGTGCTTCTTCATATTCTGATAGTTGTTCTCTTAATGATTTATTCTTCTTTTTATACTTCCTTAGTTCTTCAAGTACACTGATAATTTCTTCTTCAAGGTTTACTTCTCCTTCATATTCATAATTTGCTTCATTATAATCAACATCATTATTTGCTTCATCTTCATTCCCATAAATAGAAGCTCTTCATCATCTTCACTCATGTCAAAAGAACTATTGTCTTCTTTCAGGTAGAGGTTTTTATTTTTCTTGTAAAATTTCTTCTTGTATTGGGTTGTATGCCTCTTACAATATTTCTGGTTATAGGCTTCTTCATCATCACTATACTCCTTCTTAAGATAGGGACATTTTTTAGCAACGTGTCTGATTCTGCCACAGTTGAAACATTTGAAGGGTAACTTTTCTTTATATTTTCCAGATCCTTTGTGGATCTTCTTTATAAAATTGGCCTCTTCTAAATCTGATATGCCTTAGTGACTCTCATCTGGCATATGTTTATGGTTTTTTGTTGCTATTGAGGCTTTGAAAGAAATATCCTTATTTGATGGATTTTATTTCCCTGTTCTCATTTCATAAGCTATGAGAATCCCATGAAGCTCATCCATTGTAAGTGTGTCAAGTTTTTCTTCATCTTCCAAGGTAGATACCTTGGCATCATATTTCATTAGTAATGATATCAACACATTTTGGACAACAACTTGGTCTTTTAATTTATCTCCTAGTGCTCTAATTAAATTTACAATTTCATCCACTCTTTGAAGATAATTTGCAATATTTTCTTCCTCTTTTATCTTTATATTTTCAAACTTCCCTCTGTATGTTTGAAGTTTTGCTTGCTTGAATTTGCTATATCCTTCATAGATGACTTTATTTTTTTCCCATATTTATTTTTCTGACTTACATTGCATCACTTTTACAAATATCAGGTTTTCTGATCCACCCAGAATTGCATTAACAACCTGTTGGCAGCCATTTCACATTTTTAATTTTAAATCGCACAATTGGAAAGACACTAAGATCTTTACTCATTTGGCATTCTTTTGTTGTTAATATGATTTTATTTTTATAAGATAGTGATGATATTATAATGACTGTCATTGAGTCCTCAATACATTGGTGGTTTGATGTTCTATAGTCTTTCATCGGATTCCTTGGCGCATTGGTTTCGTATCAACACATTAACATGGTGATTAGCCCCTTAATTCAATGGTTTCATACAACACATGCTTGTTATGATCGAACCCTTGGTACTAATTTTGAAACATTTTTTTGATTTTAAAACCATGTAAACACTATGGCTTGTGATAATATTTGGGTCGACTCATCATAGTTTTCATTAATCGTTTGAATGTCGTTACTTTTAACACATTGCAATAGTGATTCACTATATGTGTCGTCGGTTGTACATATGGATATGACTGTTTTGCATGGGCTGATCTAGCTCCACCACCCTCGCACACTCGGGCATTAATGCCTCCCTCCTATCCCGGGTTACCTCTGTTGGTTTCGAGGAAGTCTGTGAGCTATCCGATCTTGCATTTACCCTATCCAAACCCTTGTGCATTTACCTAGCTCACTGTGTGCCCTTGCCTATGGCACCTGTGGTACGCGTAGAGCCTAATGGCAGCCAAACACTCTTGTTGTTCGACAATGCTCTTGAAGATTTGGAAAATAGTGGCTAGCTGATGTTTATCCAGAGATTTGAGGGTTTTAACCTCTCGGTAGCCTGACAGTTCGCTCTTACCTTTGACGGATGTAGGGCTAAGGTCGGTGACATACAGCTCAAGCTAAATGAGGAATTCATAAGCTCAGCTACAGGACTACCAGTTACAGGGCAAAGGTGGTTTAAAAACTCTAAAGTCGACGAGGTGCCGTGGCCACTCCTATTCACATCAAGAAATATTGTTAGCTGCGATAGAGGTATGCCTCTCGCTACCCTTAAACCCAGGTGGCACGATCTTTTGGCAATCGTTAAGCAGTTTGTGACCTGTGAGGGTCGTTATGGCTTGGTATTTCTGTATCACCTTCGGTTATTGATGAATTTTATAGGCTATCCCCTAAACATGCCGCATTATCTCCTACATAGCCTTTACAAGATGTCCAAACATTTTAAGCGTGAGAAGGCTGATAGTAGCCTTTTCCATCACTGCTTGATCAAACTCATTATCGTCCACCATTTGGGCCTTAGTGGTGATTGTTGGAAAGCCTTCCTATCAAGGAATGGCTTTTCCACTCCCGAGTTTGTCCAAGTAGACAAGGTTGTGGTGACTGAAACTCTGGTTGGACCAGCCGTGCCACTTCACATCCTTCTACCCCCTGTCAAACCCTCGGATTGCCCCAACCTTGATCCACCCGATGCCATGGCCAACCCGTGTGCTAAGGACGATATTAAGGCTATCAAAAGACCTAGAAGGAAGAAATTCAAGGGTGATACTGTTGTCAACAGTAAGGGAAAGAAAAATGCTCGATTGATATCGAGATTTGCCCAGAACAAGCCTAAACAGAACGTCGACCAAAAGCCCATCGTCTTGAGTGAGGATTCAGACTCGAAGATCGAGCATTTCTTAGCCGAGGAATACCGCTATTCTCAGGGCCTTTGCTCTAAGGAACCCTACGACTATGTTTCTAACTTACCTTCGTGTCTAAAAAATGATCCTAAATTCCCAGGAATTAAGCTTCACAATCAAACCCCTGGTGACTTGAAAGAACCCTCGCATGTTATGCCAAACCCCGATCAACCGTCGTATATTCAATGTAATCTTGTCTTGAAAGCTATTACACTGACGTTGCCCTGTTGCAATCTAAGATCAGATCATTAGAGGAACGAGTTACAGTGCTGTCAAAGGAGAACGACGGGCTACAAGCCAACGAGAAGAAACAAAAAACCACCGGTTCAATTGTCTTTAGAAATGTCGAAGAAACAATGACCTTTGTCCATTCAAAATTATCATGACCGAGTTGTTTTTCTTACAGCCCAGGTATGGTTTTTTCCACATCGATTTTGTATGATTTGGTTTCAACTAGCATAACTGATTAGTTCTTTTGCTTGAATAGATTAAAAACAATTATGTTTACTTCCAATTACCATAAATGACTTCATTTCTATTTGCATTAGCATGAAAGATTTCGTTTGGAATTAGCATAAACTATTTTTGTTTGCATCGATTCATTTTCCTAAAATCAAATACAACTATGATTTGATTTGCATATCGATTGTGTCGGCTCTAAAATAGTTCGATTCATTTCTTTTGGTTTGATATTGAGATGATTTTGTGTGATTGAATTTGCATGGTCTTTGACGTATGCAATTCATCAATATCAGAGATTGGTTTGATAAATACAATGTAATCTATTGATTCGAAAAAACAACTCTGATTTGGATTTAAAAATGATTTTGTTAATTTCTGAGTTGACATAAAATATTGCGTTTGTATTAAATGAATATGAATGATTTGTTTGATCGGTTACATTTTGTGTCAATTGAAATTGATTCATGAAAGTGATTTCATTGGTTTCAAATTGTCTAATGATTGTGTCGGCCCCGATTTGGTTCAATAGATCTCTGTTTGTTTTGATTTGTAAACAATGTTGTTGATTAAGGTTGGTTGTCATTGATGTCAACCCTTGAAGAAAGACCCGTAGCACAAAGTTTTGGGTAATGGGCCCAAAAGTATTTTATGTAAATATGACTCATTATTGTTTTTTCATGGTTGATAAGAAGTAAATATGGATGAACTCCAAAGTGGTCCCCTTATGGTGAAATCCCTCACGGGAAGACGCTTTGTGGAGTAATAGAACCCATGCTTAATTGTGGAATAATGAGATGAAGGAAAGTGAATTTTTTAGGGAAAATATCCTAGATGGATAGTTCTTGTCATGTCATTTCCGGTGGTATGTGGAACGTCACATAATTCCTCACGGTTAGAGAGTTATGGCCATGAGAAGTTGGAGACCCCAGGTTTGGGTAATGGACCCAAGTTTGTTTGATGGGTAATGGTATGAGTTATGATATATTTTCAGATAATACTATTCTATATGGATAGTACATATCATTCCATTTCTGATGGTATGTAGAGCGTCACATAACTCCTCACGGTTTGAGGGTTATGGCCTTACGAAGTTGGAGGACCCTCATATGTCATCTAGAAGCCCCAAAAGGTCAAAGTAATCAAAGTGGTTTAAGAGATTTTAAAAGGTAAATAATAAAGTGAAGTGATGAGTGTATTATAATTCAAAGTGAATACAAAATAAATTATTTCAATAATAATTTTAATGGAGAAATTTGAAGTGGACCCAACCCTAAAATAAGGAAAGTGGAGCCAAGTGACCTAGAATATGTTTTTAAGGAAGCTACTTGGAGAGTATAAATAGAGGCAAGGCTCTCTCATTCGAATCACAGTTGAGAATATTGAATATCTATAGGTGTCTGAGGTTTACAAATGATATATAGGCCGAAATTCTGAGGAAAGTGAAGAAAAGAAGGCCGAAATGCAAGGAAGGATAAATTCTTTTGATGGTGCTTTCTAAGGTATGTTATTTTCAGGTCATCTCACCATTTTCGCTATAACTTTTTTTATATAATTATTAAGATCATGAAATTTCTATGAAAGTGATAAAACGTATCCAAGTATCTGTGGTTCAAAATTCAGCTTGTGGGGCGTTGTATTTTTGGAGTTACACTCTGTGGAAAATAGGGTTTGTGGCCAGTCCTGAAACTAGTCAAAATCAGGTGTCTCGGGTAAAAACGTCATAAATTCTTCATAACAGATCCCAATTTAGTGAGACCAAATGTGTTGGTTAGGTTACAGTCTGTAGTATTCTTTATAATATTTTCAGATCATTTAATCAAATATTTTGTGCGGGGCACGCTCTCCAAGGTCTCTCTCTAGAATAAGCCAGAATTCAACAAGGTATGCCATTTTTTCTATAACTCCTTTTCTGAGAGGTTCCAAGTAGTTCCACTTGGAGGAATTGCATAAAACACACTGAAGAACATTGTATATCAATTTCAGATCTTTATACATTACAGGTTCAAAGTTATGATTACTTCAAGTTAGGGTTGTTGACTAATCCAAAACTAGACATGTGAGACTAAAGAAAAGTTAAGGAAGGTTTGCAGGAATGTGATCAGATACACCAGGTCTATTACAGAGCTAAAAATCAGATTTTGATGATGAAATTGATGAGGGCTTTTGGTTGAGGTACATGTTGAGTACATGGTTGAGACAGTAGTTGATGAGTTGGCACATACATGAGGTGTATAGTTGATGATGTTGGTACATATTGA
>ML782477.1:128892-150753 GCA_009831015.1 Picea engelmannii | reverse complement strand
AAGTGGACCCAACCCTAAAATAAGGAAAGTGGGGCCAAGTGACCTAGAATATGTTTTTAAGGAAGCTACTTGGAGAGTATAAATAAGAGGCAAGGATCTCTCATTTGAATCACACTTGAGAATATTGAATATCTATAGGTGTCGGAGGTTTACAAATGATATCTAAGCCGAAATTCTGAGGAAAGTGAAGAAAAGAGGGCCGAAATGCAAGGAAGGATAAATTCTTTTGATGGTGCTTTCTAAGGTATGTTATTTTCAGGCCATCTTACCATTTTCGCTATAAATTTTTTTCTTTAATGATTAAGATCCTAAAATTTCTATTCAAGTGAGAAAACATATCCAAGTATCTGTGGTTCAAAATTCCGCTTGTGGGTCGTTGTATTTTTGGAGTTACACTCTGTGGAAAATAGGGTTTGTGGCCAGTCCTGAAACTAGTCAAAATCAAGTGTCTCGGGTAAAAACGTCATAACTTCTTCATAAAAGATCCAAATTTAGTGAGACAAAATGTGTTGGTTAGGGTAAAATCTTTAGTATTATTTATAATAGTTTCATATCATTTAATCATATATTTTGTGCAGGGCACGCTCTACAAGGTCGCTCTCTAGAATAAGCCATAATTCAGCAAGGTATGCCATTTTTGCTATAACTCCTTTTCTGAGAGGTTTCAAGTAGTGCCACTTGGAGGAATTGCATAACACACACTGAAGAACATTGTGTATCATTTTCAGATCTTTATACATTACAGGTTCAAAGTTATGATTACTTCAAGTTAGGGTTGTTAACTAATCCAAAACTAGGCATGTGAGACTAAAGAAAAGTTAAGTAAGGTTCTCAGGAATGTGATCAGATACACAAGGTCTATTACAGAGCTAAAAATCAGATTTTGATGATGAAATTGATGAGGGCTTTTGGTTGAGTTACATGTTGAGTACATGGTTGAGACAGTAGTTGATGAGTTGGCACATACATGAGGTGTATAGTTGATGATGTTGGTACATATTGACGAGTCATAGTTAATGAGTAGTTGACACATGATTGGTACATACTTGGTACATGGTTGGATACAATTGTTTATGGTACAGGTTGATTGCAGGTTGGTACATGGTTGGATGCACTTGTTTAGGGTACAAGTTGATTACAGGTTGGTGCATGGTTGATGCACTTGTTTATGGTACAGGTTGATTACAGGTTGTGGTACAGGTTGATGCATGGTTCAAACTTATTGGTACAGGTTTACAGCAGTATATCTCACAGTGATAGTGTGATAGTGGTTCCATCATTCTACTTCTACTTCAGGGTGGCAGGACGAGGCAAGGAAAGGTGGTTGTAGCCACCTTCCGGTTGTAGCCGGAGGACATTGGGGGTTGTAGCCTCCTTCTGGTTGTAGCCAAAGATTTTGGGAGTTGGAGCTTCCCTCAAGTTGTAGCCTGAGAAACTAGGAGTTTGGAACCTCCTTCCAGTTGCAGCTGGAAAACAAAGGAAGTTGGTGCTTCCAATGAATGTAATTCTTCAAGACATATAAGAAAGAGCATTCCGTGGTTTTCTCCCGATTTGGGTTTCCATGTAAAACACTGGTGTACTGTGCATGTGTGTGATTGTTTATTTAATTCTGCTCATTATTGGATGATAATTCTACATTGATATAACATTTGAAGAAAAAGGATTATAGTTACGTTATCACTGATTCACCCCCCCTCTCAGTAATCCAACACTTAAAAACGATTTTGTTAATTTCTGAGTCGACATAAAATATTGCGTTTGTATTAAATGAATATGAATGATTTGTTTGATCGGTTACATTTTGTGTCGATTGAAATTGATTCATGAAAGTGATTTCATTGGTTTCGAATTGTCTAACGATTGTGTCGGCCCCGAGTTGGTTCGATTCATCTTTGTTTGTTTTGATTTGTAAACAATGTCGCGTGCCTTGAATTAGCATAATTATTTGTATGAGTTGGATTAGTATCAAAGCACAGATTCGATATGGCTCTGTTAGTTTTGGATTGATTTAAAATGATTCTGTTTTCAAATTAGACCAGCTACAAAATCGCAGGATTCTGTAGCTAGTCTTAAAATTTAGATTTTTATTAGTTTTACAAATAAAATGTCATCTAAACCTGTCTATTCTTGTCCACTTTCAGGTGCAAACGAATTTCAATGACCAATTGGATATGCTGTGGCAGTTTAGGAGATACTTTTGTAATATAGGTTGTTAGCTTTAGTCAGGAATAGAGACTTGGGAGATTATTCCCAGATTTTTTGTAAACTGTGTTTGATAATTCCCACAGGGATGTTTTACCCTGTGGTCTTTAAATACTTGTTATTTTTTGTAATGACGGATCATCGATTGTTGGGAGAACCAAACTATGGATTTATGATACAGACTGAGATGAAAGTTGATGTCTTGTAACAACTTTAGCTTTCAATATATCAAAATTTCATTTCAAGTTTTCTTCATATCAGTTTGCAATCAATTATCGACTACTTAGTTATCGTAATTTTTTGCAGGTTGATGTGATTTGGTTTATGTGTTGTCCATATCTGATCTCTTTTATTTTAAAGTACAACAATTACTTTGTTTCAATTTGATGAATAAAGATTTATCTTCTTCGTTAATTGAACTGTTCTATACAAATTTTTGCACAGGGATTTATCTAATTGCGACAATTTGTAAATTATAAGATTGCTGCCATTTTTCATGTCTTGTTTGTCCTGTTGCTTATATTCAAAGAGAATTGTTGCTTCCTGTTTACAAGAAGCTCGTGAAAAGTATGGTGCAGGTTTCCTCCCATCGAACAACTGAATCAGATACTTTGTGCGGGACAAATTGGAAAGTGTTATCACAGGTTATTTTATTAGTGTTATTTCAGTAGTTTAGATAGATGTATAGTTTAATTTTGTAGTATATATTGTTATCTTAATTATTCATCTTTGATAATTGTCATTTTTGTTTCATAAAATTATAAAATTCAAAAACAATAGTTCTGCTGTTCTAGGACAGCTCACAAATGGTTTTTTCAGGTTTTCAATTCAAAATCTGCAATCTGTAAATATTGTACATTTGTAGATTAAGATCTAATTCCGTTGATAATCGAATATATAATTTCATTATTGCTGTATAATATTAGACAATAGACTGTATATATTTATTGTCATATTTGTTTATTAGTTTTCTTTAAATTGTTGTTTTCATTTAGATTAGTTCTTTAGTTATTTTCTTTCATTTTTTTTAGGACTTAGATCAGCCAACAGAGCCGCTAAACCCATCAGGGTGGATCATCCCAAACGGCTTGGGTTATTTAGACAACCCCGGACCGGATCCACTCTTCTAGTTGGCGAGTGTTCATTTTCGACCGTCAACACAACCTTTGAGTTATCATTGAAAATTTTCTTTGCAGCAACATCTAAAGGTGGATTAGTTGGTGTTGTGTAACCATTAACCACAAATTTACAAACATCAAATTCAAGAGCCATCAAATAACTTTTCATCCTTAAACTCCAAAATGCATAATCATCTCCTTTGAATAGTGGTGCTATGTTAAAGAACATTCCTTCTTGTTCATCCATTGTATTTTCTAGAATATTCCTTCAAGTGGTTAGACTGTGTTGAAGGAACCTACTCTGATTCCAATTGTTGAAATATTTGCCAATACTAAGACGGGGGGGGGGGTGAATCTGTATTGCTTCTTTTTCAATATTTTAATAATGTATTAATTATTAAACTTATTAATAAAAAAAAATGATCAACAAGAATGTACTGAATACAA
This sequence comes from Picea engelmannii, assembly GCA_009831015.1. Classification (NCBI taxonomy): domain Eukaryota; kingdom Viridiplantae; phylum Streptophyta; class Pinopsida; order Pinales; family Pinaceae; genus Picea; species Picea engelmannii. The sequence goes on along the minus strand of ML782477.1, from coordinate 146,986 downwards.
AAATTAAATATAACAATTATGAAAGGTACAAGTTGCAACTGCCTGAGAGACACCAATATCTCTTTTTCTGAGCACCAAATCAAGGAGACACCAATCCCCTATTTCAAAACACCAAATCTAGGAAGCACCAACTCCCTTATTTCAGAGCAACAACTCCCTTGTTTCAGAGAACCAACTCTAAGAAGCACCAACTCTAGGAAGCACCAACTCCCTATTTTTAGACTTCAATATGTAGAGGATACCAATCCTTCCTTGCTCCTCCCTTCCACCCTTACTTCATGAATACCTTCAACATTCTACCTTCGACTATGTTTCTTTTTTGATTTTCTAGTTTGGACCACAAAGGAACTTTCTTTCCACCACAATTTCTGGTTTATATAGTATTTCAATAGGTATGAATTTGAGCCATTGTGTCTTTTCATAATGAACCATTCCACCTCTTCATTTAATCAACATTAATGGTGACATTTATGTTTTATTAATATTTGATTTTGGTTTTAAAAGACTTCAAATCTTCTAATTTGTTTTATCATTTTATTCCTTCACATATTGTTTTCTTATTTTTGGATTCGAATTCTGCAGATAGGCGCTTCCTTCAATCCACTCTCCTTGTGACCACGAGCACAAAACCACATGCTTATCCACTCTAATTATTGTTCCTTTATTTGTTTCTCTTTCCACCCTTATTATTCTACATGGGAGCTTATTTAAATGCCCACGAGCTTATTTACTTCTAGACCCTTAGCACCCCTAAGCAAATCCTTTACCTTATCATGAGACTAGTGCTAGAACCAAGTCCTCCAAACTTCGGCCTTCAGGCTATCCTTGAATTATTCCAGAGTTTGACCTGCTAAAGTGGTCATAAAGTGTAGGGCATTGTTTGATAGTACCCCTTATGCTATCCTTCCAATGTCTTAATCCAACGACTATGAATTAGTCAAGCATTGAGATGGACGGCTATGACTTCATATGATGTCGCCAGATTACATCATGTCTTAATTAAATTAATCTTGGATCAACCCTAAACTTTAGCCTTCAACACTTCGAGCATTTTTGTTGGTAGGAGAAGCTGGACATCCCTGGAGCCCATAATCCTTAAGTGACGTGGCATGCTGACGTCTCCTATGTTAACATGGACCCATGGTATGTGTTCCATGTGTCACTCACTGTTGACATGGTCTTGCTGATGTGGACCTGCTGAAGTGGAGCCATGTGTCACCTTGATTCATGACTCTCACAGACCTTATGTGCCAAATGGGCCTGGATTCTTATCACTAGTTCATCGGGCCACGTGTCATCTTTGTCTTCTGCCACATTCTCCCTCCTAGATCATTACTCTAGAATGCTTTATCAAATGGTTTAGAAAGGTCCCTAAGGTATCTTAGATCAACGATCTGCATGATTTCAGTACTCCGAGACTTCAAGATATTACAACTCTAAATTTGTTCAACTCCCTCAGAGTTACACTTGCTGAAGGGCTTACACTATCCTTCCACTGTTGTTACAACAAATTTTTCCTCACTCCATGCAACTTGCTTGGATGGCTTTCCATTTCCTTATGCAAACTTGAAGTTCTCTTTTTGTGCCTTCCAGAGAAAAAAAAGCATATTTTTCCACATATACGCACCTGATCAGTTATACAACAAGCGTATACGCATGTTGCTCCACTACATCTAGCATACATCGGGTTTGGTGCTCAAAATTAAAAATTATTTCAAGTTTCCATGGCATGTCACGAGATCTATGATCCTTGACCTTCCATATACTGGAAACACTCCAACTCATCCCTTCAGTTCCATTTGAATGCTATAAATTGAGCCATATTCAAGCCTTGAGAAAAATTCAACTTTGAGAACAAAGACACTCTAGAGAAATTTCACTTCATATTGAGCCTGCATCCCTTTGTCCTTGAAATTCTGAACTCTTTGGTCAACCCCAAAGCTCTTCCTTCTTTTTGATGGAGAACCTCATTGACTCCTTTATATGAGATTTCCTTTGGTGGAGGTCCAACTGGAGTGAATTAGTTTCTCGGTTAACATTTCATTTATATAGCATACTTATGATTAGAGTTTATTTCTGCATGTCATTCTGTCTATTATGGTTTACCCCTTTCCATAGAGAAATTTTCCTCGTAACAGAATTGGCAACCATACTGGGGATTGATCTTCTTTTTTGGGGTTTGGAGTATTTTTCCCCTTGATTTTCTCTCTGTTAGTCTGATTTTCCTTGTTGCATGTTGCTTAATAGCTTGTTTTTTACCTTTCATCTAAGTTTCTTGGTTTGACCCTTGCCCTGGCAATGTTTTACTGGGTATACATGATGTTTCCCTTGACAGGCGTGTATATATGTGAGTTTTCTTCCTTTAGGGAGTGTATATACGCAATTTGTGCTCAAACAATCATGTACATCATCTCTTTAACCTTGTTGGATGATTTTGGTGTTTGTTGGGTGAGTTTGGTTGGTTGTTGAGTCTTCTTAGGTCCCTGTCCTGACTGTTAAGTGCTTACAAAGTGATAGGAAGCCTTTTTATTGTTGATTTTTCAAGAAAATTTAATTCTTATCATCTTTTTCATTGGTTGTCCTTGCACATTGGTTTGAGTGTTTGCTTCTTGGTATCCTGCTTGGATTGTCTCTTTTTGCTTGCAGTAGGGTCTGCCTGTGAGGTTTCTATTCAGTCCTTGCATTTTCTTTTCTTTATATTGAAAATACAAAAATATTTTCTTATATTCATTGTACTTATGGAATTTTCACTTTTGATTACTTTGCATTTATTTTGACACATTTGGAGAGATTGTATTCCATTGAAATTGTAGATATTGCATTGGAAAGACTGCATTTAGAAGGATACCATCTCTTTGAAATTCAAGACTAGTACGTAGCAGTGTTTTTATATTTGCTTCTTTTATATGATGAGTCATAATACCATCAATTTCATGACTGCACCTCTTGAGTAAGTAGAAGCCTTTAAAATTAACATTGATTAATTAAAATTGATTATAAATGATTTTATTTTTCAAGGTAAACAAACAAGTATAGGACATAGGGCCTTGGAATATGATTTTGCGAGTAAAATTCTCCAAGGGCATTAAAATAAACATATGTGTCTGATAAGGGAGTTGTGAAACCCATTGTGTAATCAGTGACGCCAGGAGGCTCTGCTCACAACGGAGTTAAGCACAAGGTTGTGCGAATTTGGTTGCAGAGATAACCCTCTAATACCTTCTTAGCGCCAGAGATATTTCTAGGGTTCTATTCGTATTTGGGGGTCTTTCTAGTACCTTTACCTCCTTGAGAGGCAGTTCTTTCGATATTTCAGGCTTTGTTACCCTACTGATACGATGGACCAAACTTAAGATTGTTTGCCTATGCATTGGTTATATTGTGGTGACTCTAGTTTCTTGACATAGGTAGCCAGATAAGTTACTTGTAGGGTTTATTCTACAGGTACCCAGAGTCAGATAAGGGTTAGACAACACACAACCTCTATGGAGGGTTACCTCTCTGAGGGGATTTGACTGACTATGTTGTTAATCCCATGAGGGCCCTTATAACTGATTATGATACCTCCACTCTATTGAAGGGAGTATTAGACCCCTCTTGGGTGAGGCATACCTACTTTAGTTCGGGAGGTCCTTTTAATCCATCATATCCTGTTTGTGTGCATTGGATTTTATCTTTATTTAGGAGTGTTCTCTTTGGTTATTAGTTGGCCTTAGGATATTGTATTGCGTTGTGAGTTTTGATTGGTATGGTTGGTGGAGCCCTTTTGACTCCCTCATTTAGTGATACCCATCCCATGGTCTCTACTCATTCCATGGGGAAAAATGCTTTTGTATTTCCAAGGGGTACACCGAATCATAGTACTTAGCCAATACCTTGTGTTGTGCCCATTTTTTCACTTGGGTGAGCAAAATAATGGTGCTTGGATTCCTAGTTGGGATTGATAGACAAGACATAAGTTAGTGAGTGGGTTAAACAAACCAAACACATGTAATAAACAAATAAACTAACTAAAACCACTAAGGAAATAAAAACTAGAATGCATAAGAAACTTGGAACCATAAATAATCAACCAATGACCAATATTATGCCACCAATGGATAACTATATTAGTTGGAAAAACACCATAGAGAAAAATGAGGACTTATGGGTCCCCTCTTCCTCCTTGGGAGGGTTCTCAAGTTCCCTAATCGAGAGCTCTTCTTACAATGGAAGAAAAATGTAAAATGATGAAGAAAATCAATGCATATTCCCTCAAGAGGTGAGCGGAATGGCCTATTTCATTGATGCTTGAATAATCCTAGGAGAAAAGAGGATTCTCAAGGTTGAATTGAGGAAACATAAAAATACTATGAAGATATTGGTTTCTTCATGCACCCATGGCCTCCATTTATAGCATTTCTTCAAGGCAATATTCAACTAGTTCTTAGTGTGAACAAGGGGCCCTTTAGGGCACCCTTTGGTCCTTGACCAGGCCCCCATTTGAATTTTTCTAAGATATGAAGGTCAAATCAAGTTCAGAGTTGGTCCATAACTAGTTGGGGGATCGACAAGAACCATAAATGCGTCGTTCATAGGAGTGCGCGGATTTTCTTGTACACATCCGTGCATATGGCACATTGTGCACTCTACGGGCTTCATTGGCCCGTGCACTGTGCGCATGCTTCCTTTAGTGAGTTTGCGCATGTTAAGTTTTTCCTGTATAGTTTTTTCCTTTTGAAATGCATTTTGGTATTGTAGGTGAACTAATAGTTGTTGCCATTGTTGTATTTTTGTAACCATTTGCATGCAATGTTGCGGATGAAATTTTAGTGATAACACCTTGGGCCTCTAATCCTTTCTCTTTTGGTATTCCATACATGTCTTCGCACTTGCCATCCTCTATCTCATCGTCTTATGTGAATCCTAGTTTTGGGTCTAGAGGAATGATGCCTCCTTATTATACCTTTTAGTTTGGTGGGGGTCATATCCCTCAAACAACTCCTATGGTAGGAGGTTGGACTCCTCCTTCCTCTGGACCCAATCCTAGCTTCAATTTTCCAGGAGCAAGTGCTCAAATGGGTAGTCCTTCTACTTCTTATATCCCATCCCTTTATCCTTCTTCCACTGTGCCTGTTCCTACGAATGATTTTCTCATGGAAAACCTCCCTCTACCCTCTGGTGTTTCATCCAAAGGGAGTCATTTTTATAGTATGGGAAACACCCTTCACGAATTTCATTTGTCTGGGGGTAATGTATATCCTCACATGAGTAACCCATGTCATGTCACTTTCTCCTCGCAAGTGGATTCCTTGGTGATGATGCCCTTACAACCTTTTATGAATCTATTGGGAGGAGGATACTACCCTACTGGGTAGGGCCATGGTGTATACCCAAACCCTGTTTGGCCCGTGATCTCTCAAAACTAGTATTTCTCGGGACCATTGTCTCACATGCCGCAATGAGCCGTTGCAAGTCATGCTGGGGGCACAACTCTAGTCACTGTTAATCACACTAGAAAAACATCACCAACTTCTGCAATTCATGTTGGAAATGTGCTACTAACCTCTACAAGTCATGCTGGGAGAATTTCACCAACCACTACAAGTCATGCTAGGTGCATTGATATGATTGATAAGCCTAGACGTATAGGATGTAATCCCTATTTCCTTTGTAGACTTTGAAAAGGAAATCACCTAACTCATTTGTGCCCTGCTATTGCGATGGTACAAGAAGTGTGGTCCTTGTCTGATGGCCCTTTGGGTTCTGAGTTGTATTTGGTTTCCCAACATGCCCCCTGATGTGTGAGGTTAGGAACATACGTATAGCCGAAATACATCAATGTTTCTTCTACTAAGAGTGCCATTGTAATGAAGAGTGTTGAGAGGGACTGCAAGAGCGATCCATCGGAGGGAGACGAGAAACTGTGGGACCCAAATATTTCTCTAGGGAAAAAAATAAAATATTTATACAAACGAGGTGGGCATGCCCCATGCTCGTGTCATGTAACTCAAAATGTAAGACAATAACTAAAGTTGTATGTTGATGTAGATAACTGCAGCGCCCTCCAGGGTAGTTTGATAACGACATATGACAATTCTGAATGGTGAACATACTCTAAAAAGAGGTAAGGATGCCTGTAATATGTGTCGATGACTCATATGCATTTATGGCCTAACAAATTTAGAGGTATTCGACTAGAATAAAACAAATTCAATAGTCACATAGTAATACCCACTGTAACATGAAATTTTGTTGAAGTCGAATGTTATGGGGGTCAATAGAATGAAAGAGAAATGATGATTCTATTTGTGTCGTCTGAGACTCCTCATTGTAAAGGTAATGTGAGTCAAGATATTGTCTCCCTTATAGAAATTGTGCTGATGTCGACAGAAAGGGAGACATGACTCCAAGAAGCAAAGGGATTTGTGAAATCCATGGAAATAAGATTAGGAACTGATAGGGAACATGATTGAAGTCAAGATGTAGTGAGACTCAAGAATGCCCTTGGTTGGGGGTACGTTTGAAGGATGATTGGAAAAAACCATAAAAATGTATCTAGTGTTAGGGGGACGACTAGATATGGGGTTAAATTGTGCCAGAGGCTTGACAAAGTGGACGAACTCAGAGATCATGGGTACATGGACTTTGGGATACTTGGGGTTTATGAACGATATCAAAATGAGAAAAGGATATTGGATGCCCCAACCAAGGGCGGCATGGGTTGCATTGTTGGGAAAATAAGTTCATCATAGGTGATGACAAAAAGATAAGTAAGTGCTAGAAACAAAGGATTTTTACAATTACCAAATAAATAAAGAATAATTTGGGATGAGTGTACATATACAGAAATAGGTGCCCCAGTGTGAGATAGCTTGGCCTGTGAAGGAACAAGTTGTGAAGAGAACTGGTGGAGGGTGGGGGCCCCATGGGTGGGTTTTTGTATGAGGTAAATGAATGGAGGGAAATCTGTAGATGGGGAAATTGATTGTGGATGAAATGGAGGGCTAATGATACTGCGTAGGTGCAACCAAATAGAACCAAGGTGAGATAGCCTGGGAGTCCATTGGGAAATCTAGCATTGTGATGAGAAGATGTATGTGGATTATTCTTAGAAGTGCATAAGACTATCGAGACTCCCATCCCTAGGGGGTGAAAGTAGCATGAGTGTCAAAGTACCAAGGGGAAATATGAATGGGACAAATCATGTGGGGGAGAGTGCTACCGGGTGACAATACCAAAATGCAGCAAAGGTGACAGTACTGTAGAGCCGGATGTAGGGACCCTAAAGGTGAATGTCGGAGGGTGTGACTGGGAGATGAAATTTATATTCAGAGGGAATGATTACATGCCAGTGTCGAACATATACCTGAAGGAGCTGCGCTATTGGTGATGATCAAGTGCCCACACACATGAAAAACCGAATACCTAACGTGAACAGTATCTGATGGTAAAGAATATATAACAACTATTTGATAATTTTTTAACATGAGCATGTGTACTTGGACAAGACATGAAAAAAATGCTCCCCCGGGGCCAAGTGCAGATGGTGACCCGGGGAACGTGATTGTGTAGATGGCGAGACCATGATCCCATGGCTAAAGATGAATTAGGAAACATAGGCTCTGGGTTCCTGTAACATAGTGTGGAATTTGGGAAAAAGGGACTATATATGGCTGGTGGGCCCATAGTTCCACCTCATTTGTACCTTCTGCTCTAGTGAGTTGACGAGAGTATTTGGAGGAGTTTTGGAGATTACAAGAGCTAGAGTCGACCGATATAGGAGTTGCAAGAGTCAGGTTAGTGGTCCCATCCTCCTACACAATCTGATTTTGCTAGGGTTGAGTTAGGGGTCGTACGGATGGTCGTACAAGGGTAGGTTTAGGGGTGGGCCCACTAATGCGCGAGAGAAGGTAGGATACCTACGCTCAGCTGCATGGGTATAATTCTATCTCCCGCACATAATGTGTGGCTATGCTTGACACAACCATGCATAGGGGTGTGTGGGAGGGAAAAGTAGGCACACATGAGATGTGTGCATGTTAGAATTACAATTGTGCATTATGTCCAACTATTTCTCAGACAATTGCACATCAATGCACAACTATGTGGAGAACATGTGCGCATGTGTGTGCACCTGTTGGTATGACAGTTGTGCATGAATGCACAGTTGTTTCTCCAACAAATGTGCATTAATTCATAGATGTGCAAATAATAGGTGCGCATATGTGCGCACATGTGGGGGTGAAAGCCATGCACTGGAGGTGAAGCTAAGGGTGGTTGAAATTTTGAATTTTTTGATGTTTTTGATGAATGATGAGGGATGACCAAGTGTTTTTATGTGGATGCATGTGATCATCTTATAATAGGAGAGTCACTATGCTAGTCCACTGGAGGGAGCAAGATCGAGAATGCCTCTGAGAGGCGGTGAGAGAGAAGCCATGCATTCAGAGACACTTGGCAGCTTGTGGGTTGCTCAAGTTTTTTTATTTCCCTTTGATATGGTCGCAGGAGTTCCTGCTTCAATATTTGATATCCATGTGGAGCACTGATCTGAAATTCTTCATTGTGAGGGGACAACAACTAACACTCTCAACTATTGAGGATGTATACTTTTTGACGGGGCTCCTCTTCCGGGGAATGGACATGCCTATTCACCCCTAGCTATCGGGGGATGTGAGATTGGTGGATATGACATGACACTAATGTTCGGGGCTGAACCCAATGTTAGGTTCGGTTGTTTGTATCAAGGTGATGTATGAGCTATTTCCTCAGTGCATCGTAGCTATGGTTGTGAGGATATATGGATCCTTGGCTACTTAGTGGATCATGGGAGGTTAGCTAAGGATTGTAGAGAGGGTCCTAGATGGGGACATTTTTTCCTGAGGGCTGATGATGCACTCTAGGATGATGGGGAAGATTCATTGGTTTCAGACCACCAACACTGGTGATTTTGCATTCGATTCTATCCTAGTGGCTTGGTTTCTGGAGAGGGTGCCCCTGTTGCGCCCAAGGATTTTGTTGGCGCCTTCAGGTCTGTAGGAGCCACAATTTATGTGGTGGATGCAGGTGTTGGCATGCCATTGGGGGGGGGAAGGGGGAGAGGGTGGCCACTACTTCATGGCTACTATGGCATGTGTGTGGCATCATATGCCACAGGTGATACTACAGTATCCATACGGTGGGATGGACTACCAGCACGACCCATAAATGGTGCTGCCTCCTGGGGAGGTCTGGGGCCATAGAGGTACATTTGTGTATTTGGGTTTTGTGATTTTGATAGTGTAGCATATGATTATGTATATATGGATGCTGAATCTACCTTTGGTTTTTGTGTTTGTAGATGTGGGACCCCGAGACTATGAGGTCCAGCTCGCTAGGGGCCAGTGCAACCAGCGCGAGTAGAGTCATGGGTGGGAAAACGGTGTAGGAGAGATGATGCTGGTGCTGGGCCAGCACATGAGCCCAGGGCAGGCCAGAGGCGCAGATTTGATGACGTTGGTGCTGGACCAATGCACGAGTCACAGGTAGAGTTCGGAGGGGGGAGGGAGGACCTTCGTTGTCGGTTTGAGGAGGTGCTTCAGTGTGTGTCGGAGGGCACATGAGCCCAGATACAGGAAGAGAGGATCCTAGAGTAGTGTGTGGGTGTACCGGTAGAGTGGCGGACCTTGATCCGCTGGAAAGATGTAGAGGGGGTAGCGATGACTGGTCGACTTCCCCTGGGACCTAGAGGACCCCTAGTTGGTGGGCGTTTCCAGCTGATAGAGGAACTGGGAGTGGAGATCTGGGGGCACCATAAGTGCTGGAGCTTTTTTATTTAGATAGGCTTGCGAGCCCATTTTGTACAGGGTAGTTGATACTTATTTTGTATAGGGTAGGGGGTACCCATTTTGTACCTATCGGGGTGAGGGGACTCACTGACCTACGGACGATGTATATTTTTTACTTTTTAAACATTTATGACACTTCAGAGGATATATATATCTTTTGGCTCTTTGTTATGTCTACATGTGTTTATGTTTTTGATGGTTTATGATGTCTAATCTATATGTTGTGACTAATGTATGATGTTTTATGTATATGGGATGGCATGTTGATGTGATAAGTGCCAATCTAACACTAGATTATCCATATTATCTGTTATTAGATTAAATTGTCATGGAATATGTGTAAATGTAATTGAATCAAAGTTTCGAGATAAGAGTCTAACTTGCGGGTATTTGCAAAAGAGGCAAGGATCGTGGACACGATATACATTGTTGAGCTGCAAGAGGATAAGATTGGAATCTAATACCAGGCTAAGGTGACGAATGTGGTGGTGACTAGCCTCGGTGAGGAGACCAATGACGACAACTTATTTTTCTTGGTTGTTGGTGGCTGAGCCCAAACATATGCCGTTGGAGTCAAGCAATTCATGTGAGGGGGTATAGAGGGCCTAAGCGACGAAGTTGAGATTCTGTGTCCAGCGGCTAGTACTGTCAGCGTAACTGATGTGGTAGGCCGATGGGGGATGCATCTTTCAATAACATGGATGGTAGTTCAGACATGAGGAGTAGAGGAGAAAAAAGAAGACTAAAAACTCTACAAATGTGTACAAAGAAAAAACCTAGTGTAGAATGGCTACACTCAGGCATAAAAGTTATTTAAGTACAACCTATTGACGGGTTCTTAGAGAGGATAACCTTCTGGAGAGGCCAGGATGCATGCACCTTTAGTGAGGTAGTGTTGGACAATGTAGGGTCCATGCCATAATGATTCAAATTTCCCATGACCGAGAGTATTGTGGGCGATATCATAGGCTTGGATGAGATCTCCTTCATTAAATGAATGAAGGTTGTCATGGCGATCAAAGGTGGATTTGGACCATTTTTTAGGTGCCTCGTTGTTCTTTAATGACGATCGACGATGTTCATCCAACGACTCTAAGGTCATCAAGTGCTGCTCCACTGGAGTAGTGTCAGGTAATAGATCGATGGCGGTGTGTAACGTTTCTAGAGAGGGTGCCCCTGTTGCGCCCAAGGATTTTGTTGGTGCCTTCAGGGCCGTAGGACCCACAATTTATGTGGTGGATGCAGGTGTTGGCNGAGGGTGGCCACTACTTCATGGCTACTATGGAATGTGTGTGGCATCATATGCCACAGGTGATACTACAGTATCCATACGGTGGGATGGACTACCAGCACGACCCATAAATGGTGCTGCCTCATGGGGAGGTCTGGGGCCATAGAGGTACGTTTGTGTATTTGGGTTTTGTGATTTTGATAGTGTAGAATATGATTATGTATATATGGATGCTGAATCTACCTTTGGTTTTTATGTTTGTAGATGTGGGACCCCGAGACTATGAGGTTGATATGGTCGGGGAGCCAGCTCGCTAGGGGCCAGTGCAACCAGCGCGAGTAGAGTCATGGGTGGGAAAACAGTGTAGGAGAGATGATGTTGGTGCTGGGCCAGCACATGAGCCCAGGGCAGGACAGAGGCGCAGATTTGATGACGTTGGTGCTAGACCAATGCACGAGTCATAGGTAGAGGTCGGAGGGGGGAGGGAGGACCTTCGTTGTCGGTTTGAGGAGGTGCTTCAGTGTGTGTAACATGGGAATTTCACACTCGATAGGGAGGGTGGATTCGATCCCATGGAAAATTTGAAATAGTGTATAACCATTGGCAGTTTTGACTATCGTGCGATAAGCCCATAATGCTGAAAACAACATATGATGCGAGTTTGTCTTATGTTTTTTGATGGTACGTTGTAGCATGGTTTTGAGGACTTTGTTGACAGCCTCAACCTGTCCGTTGGACTAAGGGTATTTTTGTGAGGCAAACTCATGGGAGAAGCCTAGATTTGAGGAGAATTCGATGAATATCTCATTCTTAAATTGCTTACCGTGATCAGATACTAACTATAGTGGAATTCCGAAATGGGTAATGACGTGGTTGAAGAAAAAATCCATTGTTGTGTCAGTGGTATCATTGAAGGTAGGCATGTCTTGGACCCATTTGGTAAAGTAATCTACTACCATGACGATGTAATTGTGTCCATTACTATATGGAGAATTGCAAGTCATGAAGTCTATGCCCCATTTGCAGAAGGGGCCGGCGGGGATGACTGGATGTAGAAGAGCGGGTGGCGCTCGTGCTTTGTTTTCATAGAGCTGGCATTTGTTGCATCAATTTATAGCATGTATGGATTCATGAAACAGTGTGGGCCAGAAGTAGCCTGCTCGAATGATTTTTTGGGCAGTGGTCATACTTGAGAGGTGGCCACCGCAAGTACCTCTATGGAAATCATTCAAGACTCTGTCGACTTCATCGATGGTCAGACATCGACGGAGGATGGTGTAAACCCCTCAACGGTATAATATCTCATCGATAAGGAGATATCGAGGGGCTTGATGGAGAATGCATCGACGATCATCTCGAGAATGATGAGAACCAAAATTTTGTGTCCGAAGGTAGATGAGAAGGTTGTCGTACTAGTGGTCATTCGAGGGGATGAAGAAGAGGTGTTCATCGAAAAAATTTGTATTGACAGGTGAAGATTTAGTGTCTAAGGGAAACACCGTGATGAGTTAGGTGAGAACAAGTAATTTCGTGCTTTTGGGAGTTAAGAACTCTAGGTCATATTCCTGAAGGATGAGGATCCATCGGGAAAATTTTCCATTAATCTTTTGTCGACCAAGAAAGTATTGCATGGGGTTAGAATCTGCTATGACTTTGGTACTGCGAAGCAGGATATAGTGACATAGTTTTTGAACTATGAGGAGAAATGTGAGGGCTAGTTTCTCATCATGATTGTATTTCAGAGGTGGTCCTAAAATAGTTTTACTGATGTAGTAAATGACATGTTCCCGCCCATCATCCCCTAGTTGGACGAGGACTCCTGCTACTGAGACGCCTAAGGTAGACAAGTAGAGGATGTAGTCATGACCATAGTCTAGAGGAATAATCAAAGGGGCGTTCGATAGGGCCACTTTTAAATAATAAATATCAGTTTGTGCATGTTCATCCCATCGAAATGGGATATCATGACGTAATAAGCAGAGGAACCCGTGTGTGCGGGTGACGTAATCTGGGACAAAGCGCCGTAAAAAGTTAGCTTTTCCCTATAGGCTTTGCAGTTGGCATAAATTATTAGGTGGTTGAATTTCGGTGATAGCTTGGACCTTGAGGGGGTCCACTATGATTTCATGTTGGTATATAATGAACCTAAGAAGGCATCCGACAGTGACGCAAAATACACACTTGAGGGGGTTCAAGTGGATATTTTACTGGCGACATCATTGAAAGACGATGTGTAAGTCATCTAAATGATGAGTTTGTTTCTTCGATCGAGCAGTGAGGCCATCCAAGTAAGTGAGGATGATGTAAGAAAGATCATGGAAAACATAAGTCATGGCCCATTGAAACATATCATCTGCATTTTTAGTCCAAAAGGCATGACACAATAAGCAAAATCACCCCATGGGGTAGTAAAAGCGGTTTTATACTGATCTGCTGGATGGATTTGGATTTGAATTTTGATTGTAGCTGGAGAACCCATCCATGAAGGACAGTGCCTCATGGTTGACACAATAATCGATAATTTGGTCGATGAAAGGGGTTGGAAAGTTGTTTTTAGGACAAGCATGGTTGAGATCATGAAAGTCGGTGTAGATGCGAATAATGCCTTGTTTTTTGTTAACGGGGACAGGGATGGAAACCCATGAGGTATATGCAATGGGGAAATGAACCCAATGGCGCGTAACTTGTCAATTTTGGATTTGATAGCCAAAAATTTGGATGTGTGAAGTGGGCGTTACTTTTGATGGACTAGGGCGACATCTAGCCATGTGTCGATGCGATGTTCGACTATAGAAGGATCGAAGCCAAGAATATCCATATATGACCAGGAAAAAATATCCTGGTATTTCCGTATATGACCAGGAAAAAATATCCCGGTATTTATGAAAGATAGCTTTGTAAGGTTTGAGTTCCTTAGGGGAACATGTGGTGCCAATGGTGATTTCTTATACGATTCTCGGTTTGATGGAAGTGTCAATTTTGACGGTGGGGGAGATATTGACCATGTTGCCTTCCTCAAAAGCATCTGGGGTAAGGATAGGGTTCTTGAACCAATATATATGCTTTGAAGGAATAAAATCCTTAGTTTTGATTGCACATATGGAGGCTTGGCTAGGAGGTTCGAAGGCTTCCTATGAGAGAAAAAGTGTTCGGTGATGGAGCACATTCCATGGGAAATTGGGGGTAGTAAGTTCCTCCAGGATATCTTTGTCACATTGGAAAATGTGAGAATACGAGGGATCTGGGGAGGTGAGATGGGTGACTGCCACAATGTTTTTGTCCTCAAGTGATGAAGACGTAGATGGGATATCACAACCATGTTTTGATGGCTCGCTTGACATAAACCAAATGTCAAGACACTGTGGGTGATAAATTGTGGTAGGGGTTAAGATTTCTCGTGGGAAATGAACCGGATAATTGGGAGGATTTGGGAGAATATCCTCAGAAACTATATCTATGAACCATAGAGGAGTGGGAAGTGAATTAGGTTCAGGGGAGGTGATTTTAACAGTATCTAGATAGGGTAGGACCAGTGGTGAAGTGGTCAGATGTGGTTGAATAGGGTTTGAATGATGACCTCGGTATGCCACAATCAAAGGACATCGGTATCTAAAGTGAGATAGTGAGTCATAGAGGGTGCAAGTGCATCTCATCCGTTCATGGATTGAGGACAAGAGATAATGGATTTCGGTGATGTGAGTGCAAAAAGTTGGAGGTGGAGAGGTCTCTTTCTAGAAGGTTTGGCGCATTGTCATTAGCGTTTGGCGAAAATAAGGTAGAGATGGGCAATGATGAGTGTAGTGGCCATATTATGAATAGATGGCACAAGTGAATTTGGTTCGTATCCCTTTACTATCAGTAGGGGAGGATGTTGTCATGGTACTAGACATGCTTGGAGAAGAGGTGAGCGATGTGGTTGCTCGAGGGTGTTGTATCAGATTGTGTAACTCAGGAAGAGAAGGACATATATTAGTGGGGTGTCCCTCTCTTTCGCAAAGTGCGCAAGGAGGTTGAACTCGGGGAGGAATTGGAGCAGTGGGATATTTCTTATTCCATCTACCCCCAACTATGGTAGTGGTGCTAGAAATTGGGGCTGAGGGTGGCGTGGCCAGAGCTAGTATTGGAATCTGCATTGGTATTTCCTCTGACTGAGGAGGGAGAGATGGTTAAGGAACCATCGCAGGTGGGTGTAGATACCATATAGGGATGGTGAGAACCATGTTGGGAAGGGTAAGCGTCACGGCTACCTGAAATTCTTGTACTCCTGGTGGGGGGTAGAAGAAGGGAATTTGAGTAATGGCTTAGGGAATTGTCTCCCAAACCAGGATTTTCTCTCGGGGGAGGGGGCAATTAGGGATAGATGGTGTAGTAGGGTTCTCAAGGAATCCATGAGGTAACATTACTTCAACTGGTTTGGAGAGGCCTCAGTGGGAGGAATGGTGTCTCTGATGTCATTTCCATTATAAGATATGACACACACTTGTGCCGAAGGGTGTATAAGAGGTGGTGCTCCATGGTATGCCCCCAACAAGGATGGTTCCTTGAAAATTTTTGGGCCCATGTTAATGAGTGAATAAGCATCAAAACTAGTGTGGACAAGAGGCAAGATGTTATCAATGTTGGCGGAATGGTTAGGCTCATAATGTGTGATTTGTTCAATGGTGATGATTTTCTTGTTGTGGGGGAACATCATCGTTTGAAACATAAAAGAGTCCACTGCCTTAATAATGTACATGTAGCTACGTCCAAACAAGATATTGTAATCGAGCAGGGCATTGATATCCTCAACATCGATGAGGATGGTTTTTCCCCGGAGTTTGATGGGGAAATTTTGAAAGAGCCCTTCAGGGGAGGATGGTCGACCATCATAGGCTCTCAGGGTGATGGCGGATGGTAATAGCTCAGGGAAGACCAGTTTATGCCATACAATTTTGGACATGATGCATGTGGATGCATCTTCATCAATAATACACTGATGAACTGTGATGTTTCGAATCTTGACTGGTATCTGGAAAGCTACCAGAGTGGGGAGATGAGGTTCTCCACTATCTATATCAAATGTGATGAGTCTAGTATCAACTGGGTTGACTTCCCCCAAGTTGGAAAGTAAGGATTTTCGTTGAGTTGGACAGGTTTGGAGGACCTCCAATACAGACATGGTTGTAGGAGACTGTGCCAAGTCATCGACTAGACTATAATTGTGTGTTGCCATAGCCTGAAGGTTATTGACATTCCATCGTAATGGAATGTGAGGGATACGAATGGTAGTTTCAGTGTTAGGGCGTGGAATAATAAAGGGATATCTTAATGTAGCTGGAGCTGCTCTCAAAGTGGTTGGATTAGATTAAGGGGGTGCATTGTATTGATGACTGCGCATTTGCAGAAGAATTTGTTCTTTGCTAGTGAGGAGAATATTGCGATCTGCCAGATTTCTAGGGTGGATGGGCCTTGGGTTTTGATACTGTCCCTTTTTTGGTGGGGCAGGGCATACCTCCTGTTGGGTATTCATCACACCTTGGTGTGGAATAGGGTTTTGAAACATGATCGGGGGTGGTTGTTTCAAATACTATTTTGGGGCCTGCTGAGGGGCAGGCGACACTGGAGGACATGGCGCATTCATGGATTCTTTCATCTATTTAAAGTAAGAAATTTGGGGGCAATGGTGAGTATAATGTCCATGCTCACCGTAAAGAGCATAAGGGAAGTTCGTTCAGAGGTTTTTGTTTTTGTTCCTCCCTTGGCGTTTTTTGTTATTGTCCTCTTGGGGGTTTTGGTTACCCTGATTCTGGTTTCCCCCAACAGGTTGGTTTTTTTGGGGGTTATTTCCCCTTGGTCTCGGGTTATTATTGTTTTCATTTTTCCATTTCTTCTTGGAATTATTTGACTAATGGGCTGTATTTTCTGTATTCAACTGTTCAAAAGTATGAAGTTGTTGAATGGGAGAGGGTTGAACAAAGTTAACACTGACATGTGGCTGTCCATGTGGAGGAGAAACTGAATGTGGAGGACCAACAAATGGGAAATACATATTTTTTTGTGGCAATGATCCATAGGGCACATAGGAAGGTGAAGCTCTTTCACTAGTGCCTAGGTTATATGATGAAGTAGAAGGGGAACCTGAACTTGGTTGAGAGGTCGAGCACATCATGGGTGCTAGCAAGGGTCCACTCATGGGTGGAGGGAGAGCACCAGGATATGGCTGTTGGTAAGGGAGAGGAGGGTAACAATATGACCCTCCATATGGTTGCAGATATTGGGGTGCACCATACATAGGTGGTGGTTGGATGTACATGTTGTGGTTTGTCATGGTACCAATCAACCCATCTGCAGTGTGAGACATTCCATGTTTGTTCTGGACAAATGGTACAGGTCTGGGTGCGTCAGGTAATATAGTGTATAAGTAACCTGATTGAGCATAAATGAGGTCGAACTGTTGAGCCTTACTGATGGCTTCCTCTTCAGGTTGGGGGAAGGTGGATGCCACATGTTTGGCAAGTATAGAGATGAGTGATTTTAGAAACCAATCGAGACATTGTTCTTTGGTGGTTTCTCCTTTACATAAACTACGTTGACGACGCCATTCATGAATGTAGTCAGAAATATGCATAGCTGAGGTTTGTTTTCACTCACAGAGCAGTTCTAAACCAATGTCATGATGAACTAGTAGTTGGAAAAAGGCCAAAAAGGATTTGGCCAAGGATTCAAAAGTCACATGGGACCCTAATTTTTCATCCACATACCATTTGGTTGATGGGCCAGTGAGTGTTCTTTGAAATAACCTTAAGCAGATGGAGTCATCCATGATGTTGTTTGAGGATAACCATAAGTGGAAGGTCATAACATGGTTGGCGGGATCTTGCCCCAGTTTTCCTTCAAATTTTGGAATATTTGAAGGTAGATTGGAAAGCATATTGGGCCATGTAAAATGGGATCATTTGTGAGTTTAGTCAAATTAGGAATGTTGAGAGATGCCAAGTATGGTATGGGGGGATTTGGTGGAGGATTATCTCTAGCCACGGTGTGAGAAGGTAGTGGACCTGACCCTTGAGAGGGA